>JADBJO010003220.1:35000-41372 GCA_016801955.1 Conus betulinus
AGAGAGAGAGAGAGAGGGGGGGGGGGAGAGAGAGAGAGAGGAGAGGGAGAGAGAGAGAGTGTGTGAGAGAGAGGTGCGATGGAAGGAGTTGGGGTGGAGGTGGAAAGGGGTAATAAATATGTATGTGGGTTTATGTTTGCACATGATTTATACTCACTCTGTGTCAAGAATAGAAATGTCTTTGCCAATGTGTAAGCTTAACAATGTTTCCAACCCATACGTGCTTACACGTACGGCGCGTGATGTGTGCGTGCGCGTGCGCGCGTGTGTGTGTGTGTGTGTGTGTGTGTGTGTGTGTGTGTGTGTGTGTGTGTGTGTGTGTGTGTGTGTGTGCGTGCGTGCGTGCGTGCGTGTGTGTGTGTAAATGACATCACCGGGCTCGGCATTAATTTCTTGCTTGACTTGCTACCGAGGTTTTGACAGTGGTCTCGTTTTTTTGTCTCTTGCATTGATATTTTGCCTTTGTTACTGGCTGGGATTTCTTTCTTTCAGCGCTTTGTTTATTGCTGGTTTAAAATTGGTATTGTTGTTTGCGTTGCAGTATTAACTGATCTTTGTATTTTTTCTCCCTTGTTTGACTTGCTACCGAGGTTTTGACAGTGGTCTGTGAATTGATAGGAGCGAAACAGACTGATAATTGCGCTTGTGTTTATTTGGAGAATACTTCATTTTGTCTTTGCATTGATATTTTGCTTTGTTGGCTGGGATTTCTTTCAGTGCTTTGTTTATTGCTGCTTTGAAATTTGTATTGTTGTTTGCGTTACAGTATTCACTGATCTTTGTATTTTTTCTCACTTGTACAGTGGATCGTGTTTTCCTTGTTGGCCTGTATAATGTCAGAACGTGGTAGCCCTTGGCTAACCGAGGATGGACTTAGAGTGGGGCATCTAAATATTAATCATGTTATAAACAAGATTACTGAAATATCATCCATATTATCAAATTTGGGCAAACATTTTCACATATTTGGTTTTTCAGAATCCCATTTATCTCCTTTCATATCTAATAGTGACCTTTCAGTTCCAGGCTATAATATAATTCGTAAAGACCCCATTCAGAAAGGAGAAACTGGCATAATAGTGTATGTCCATCAGTCAATTAAAGTTGAAAGAATTGATTACCTTGAACAGCATCACGTAGAAACTATTTGGATCGAAATACAACTGAAGTATAACAAGCCCATACCTCTATGTTTTCTGTACAGGAATCCAGCCGAACATGTCGACTGGATCGACCGCTTTATTTCAATGTTGGAAAATGCTAATGATAATTACAAAGATGTCATAATATTAGGTGATTTTAATATTGATTTATTCAAAACTGATAATCACTGGACTCAAACTTTTGAATCATTTGGTTTGACACAATTAATAAAATCAGCTACCCGTGTAACCAATTCTTCTGAAACATTAATAGATCATATATATGTTACCAATTCAGAAACAATAATAGAATCAGTTGCTCCTGTTTATGGCTGCAGTGACCATTTTCCGATTTGTTTTACGTGGACCAAAAAGGGTGTCAAAATACCCAAGTTAAATCATAAAACGATTACATTCAGGAACTTTTCAAAATTTTTGATCGTGAAAAATTTCTCTCAGATCTTTTAAATTCCCCTTTAAATGACGTGTATCAGCATACTGACCCCAATCAAGCTCTGCAAGTATGGTATAACATCTTCCATGACGTATACAATAGGCATGCCCCTCTTCAAACTAAGAGAGTAAAACATCGGATGAAACCACCTTGGCTTACAAAAGAAAATACAGGACACTATATATCAAAGGGATTATCTGTTAAAAAATGGCTCTCGCGAAGAATTCAAAAGTACAGAAATAAGGTGACCTCCCTAATACGATCAGAGAAAAGGAAATATTTCTTGGACCTAATTAATAGAAAGAAAGACAGTAAATCTATTTGGAAAGCTATACATGGCTTAACCAAGAAAAATTCTGACCCTGTATTAAACTTAACAAAAGACATATCTGCAAGTGAACTGAACGCCCATTTTGCAAGTATAGCAAATCAAATCATACGAAACGATGAATCAAAAAGTAACGATCTACAAGAATTACGGAAATACTGTCACCAGAAGAACATCCATTCAGCTTTGGATATAAGTGCCATGAATGTCCACGGAGTTTTCTCTTCTCTTAGACAGTTAAAACAGACAGCAACTCGTGGAATTGATGGAATTGACGGGAAAATCTTAAGCTATCAGCATCTGTTTATAGCAGAAACTCTCACATATATTTATATCTCTGCATTGATAAGCATTGCTTTCCTGATGCTTTTAAACAAGCTAAAGTCATACCATTGTACAAATCAGGAAATATGTCTGATCCTTCTAACTATCGACCTATCTCTATTCTATCAGTTCTTTTCCAAAACCATTAGAACAACACATAAAAAAGTGTCTTCTTTCTCATGTAAAAAAATTCGATCTACTACACCCTAATCAATCCGGATTTAGAGAGAATCATTCTTGTCAAACAGCTCTTACTAAGATAGTTGATCGATGGCTTTCAAACATAAACAACAAACACTTTTCGGAGTACTCTTCGTGGATTTTGCTAAAGCTTTCGATGTCATTAATCATGAACTTTTGCTCAGAAAGTTAATTATTTATCGACTAACTTCCGACACTCTAAAACTCATTTCATCCTTCCTTTCCAACAGGCAACAGTTAGTTTTATTAAATGATTGTTATTCTACTTTGATTCCCAATAACTTTGGTGTGCCACAAGGCTCGGTCCTTGGTCCACTGCTCTTCTTATTCTATATTAATGATTTACCATTAACCTTGACTTCTCATTGTGAAATGTTTGCCGATGATACTACTATTGACACTAATAATTCTAATGCTCAGCAAGTCTACCTTGATATTCAGAAAAAAATCAAACCTTCTCGTTAAATGGACACAACTCAATCACATGTCTCTGCATCCTCAAAAAAAAAAAACGAAAATTCATGTTGATTACAACAAGGCAAAAACGTCAAAATGTAACCGAAAACTTGCCAATCCTTTATATCGGTAACGAAAACATCAAAGAGGTTTCAAATCACAGAGTCTTAGGAATAGCAATCGACAACAACCTATCTATCTTGGTCGAAGCATTTAGAACTTCTTTCCAAAAAATCTTGCCGTAAAACTGTATCAGCTCAGGAAAATAAAAAAAACTTTTAGAGATATCACACCAGAAAATTATTTTTTCAATCTTATATTCAACCAAATATTGACTATGCCTCGACACTCTGGGATTTAGCTAGCAATAAGTTGCTTAAACCATTGACTAGTATATACAAGAGAGCTGTCAAAATAACAATTGATAAACCCGCTAGGGCACCCTGATTATGAACGAGCAGGTATCCTTCCATTCAAGACCAAACTATTGTACAATAAAGCACTCTTTATGCATAAAATACTACACGGCGGTGCTCCTTCCTATTTAATGAATATATTTACTTCTAATGTTCATCGTCATTCGCATAAAATAAATCTCCCTTTCCCATCAATTAATTTATGCAAATCAAGCCTTGCTTATTCTGGGGGCTGGCTGTGGAAATAATATCCCAGAAAAATTAAAAAAACGAACCAAACACTAGTAAGTTTAAATCCAATCTTTTTACGTACTTGATGTATCTGTCTGATCTTACACTCCTTTCATAAATTCTTTTGGCCCCGGAGGGCTGGATGTAAAAAAGCAGTGATGCTTATTCCATTACCCTCTGAAAATAAAATTCGTTCGTTCGTTCGTTCGTTCTCTCTCTCTGTCTCTCTCTCTCTCTCTCTCTCTCTCTCTCTCTCTCTCTCTCTCTCTCTCTGTCTGTCTCTCTGTGTGTGTGTGTGTGTGTGTGTGTGTGTGTGTGTGTGTGTGTACTCCTCAGAGAGAGTGAAAAAGCAGTAATTGTATTAATAATAATGATAATAAGATGATAGACTCGCAGACTGTATCCAGCTGAAAGTGAAAAAGACATAAACGTTTTATGATGATGATGATGATGATGATGATGATGATGATGATGATGATGATGATGATGATGATGGAGAAGGACTAAAACGACGAGGACGAGAGGGGAACGAAAAGGAGGTAGAAGAAGAGCAGGAGTAAGAGACGAAGAAGACGTTTGATTGATTGAGAGAGAGAGAGAGAGAGAGAGAGAGAGAGAGAGAGAGAGAGGGAGAGAGAGAGAGAGAGAGAGAGAGAGAGAGAGAGAGAGAGAGAGATTCGGATGTTTCGGATTCGGATGTTTTACTCATAAAGGCCTGGCCCATTATGAAGGGGTGGGTGAACACAATACATCATATGAAACAAATACTGTATAACAAATCAAACACAATTAATTTAGGACTAAATTTGAATGCCTTGTATAGAAACAAGGACAACTTTCGAACAACTTCTGTTGAAGTTGATGACATCAATATAGTCAATTTAAACAGAGAAGGTTATCTATAAAGATTTTGGCGATGACATCAATATAGTCAATTTAAACAGAGAAGGTTATCTATAAAGATTTTGGCTGAATGAATTCAGTTCTAATATTCCTTAAGGCTGGACAACAGAGAACAAAATGGATTCATTTTCCTGAGACTCTTTACAAAGTGGACGCAGCAGGCCATTGTCATGCCAATTCTGATATTCCAAATCTGAATTTGGTCATGACATACTTTAAGTGCCTGTCCATTTCTAAAGTTATATAAGGTTTCAAATTATGAAAATTACAAACATGCCTATAGAAATCAATCCTTTCACTACACTGCACATGATTTGACCATCTTTGGCAAGAGCAGTCAATCAATCGTTGACGAAAGCAACGTATGAATTGCTTAACATTGCCAACACCTTGATTTAACCATGCAAAACCAAACCATATTCAAAGAGACAAATACGTACTTTACGTACCCAGTTGTTTTTCCCTCTAGTATCGAGATCATATAACATGTTATAAGCTTTGCGTGGTAATCTGTGCTTCTGCATGTTAAGTAAACTCAGTCATAACGGATGCATTTAACTGCTGAGTATATGTACAAGGGGAATCTATTAGCCTCACCATAAAATAAGATCATTAGGCATTCGCCTGTCTACACCCGAAAACCTTTTTTAATGCGAACAGGTGCACAGATTCACAATATACGGCAGCATTGTCTGATTCCCACAATTCAGACCCATGCCGTACAACTGGTTGAATTTGACTATCAAACAACTTGATAAAAAAATACAAAGACGTATTACTGAGGATATACAGCTTTTTCATGATACTAAGCAACACAGTTTCGGCCCTGCTTGCAAGATCCTTGCACCCACTAACAAAACTCAGATGTACAGAGAAAAATATACCCAAATACTTATAAGCATTCACAACAGGCATGGGAATGCAATCATAAAACCACCTTTCTCTTGCATTCAAATTACCACCCTTTCGAAATACAATAATGTTACTTTTGGACAAGTTAACCTTTAGTTGGAAAGAAGCAGCTGCGCGATGTAGACTATTCAGTTGAAACCAGTAACAGTCTCTGATATCAAAACCACATCATCGGCTACAGAATAAACACCTCAAAAGCATCCAAAGTCAGCAAAGCCCCATGTTTCCATTGTTGATCTCTTCAATCACTTGGGTATATTTTTCAGCTCATTGATAAAGAGGGAAAACAGAACAGGACTGCAAGCATCACCTTCCCTAACGCTAGCTGTACAAATCTTAAGTAAATGTTAGCGAAACCGCCCAAAGAAACGTGAAAAAAAAAAAAACGAGTTTCAAGTCAAAACGCAACGCGTTTCGACTTCTTAGGTCTTCTTCAGGTGAGACAAAAACGAATAAAATAACGAAAATTCACTTAGCTTTGATCGCTTCAGAGTTCAGCGCAAGGAAGAAGGCGTTTGAATGAGAACGAGGCTGTTGGAAGGGAAATAATATGTGAGTCAAAGTCGTAATTATGATAATAATATTACTGATAGGAATACTGATAATGGTAAAAAATTTTTAATTAAGGCAAGATTACTACTAATCTTGGTGTCACTAAGTATGGTATGGGAGAAAGGAGAGTGGGTTAGAGGATTCTTAAAAAGCAGGGTTGCCGTGGCAACAGTCCCAGAGGTGAAGTTGATGGTGATGTCAATGCTAGTGGTGGTAGTATCAATACTAGCAATATTATTACTGAATGATACTGCTAACAACGATAGTGAAGGTTAAGGTAATAAAAGCATGATACAGAAATATATCTAGAAAATACATTTTTATAATCAAATAAATAAATAAATGAAACAATTAAAAAACTTAATAATAATGATGATGATAAATGCATGAATAAAAAATTGAAAAATAATGGTAAATAGATTAATTGATGAAAAGAATGATAAATAAAAAATA
>JADBJO010003220.1:50840-58340 GCA_016801955.1 Conus betulinus
AAAATCCCGTTACCAACTTTCGGAAGAGAAGGCCAGTTTAGCCGTTGGTATGGATGACATGTACACATAGCATGCACCTTCCCCCAAAAATGGAGTATGGCTGCCTTAATGACGGGATGAAAAAACGGTCATACACACAAAACTCCACTGCCTGTCGATACAGGCAGTGTCTGCAAGAGTATCAGCCTGCGTACGCAGAAAGAAAGAAACGACAAAAAAAAAAAAAAAAAAAAGGAAACCTAAAGCAGACCCTTTTCTCTCGTCTCAGGCATACAGTGGAAACTGAAGCTGCCGAAGTTGGGGTTTGAACAGAGAGAGAGAGAGAGAGAGAGAGAGAGTTTACGAGCCAATTCCCAATTGTGGTGTGTGACCACTACCCCCCCCCCCCCCCCAACAACTCGCATCCTCACTCGTAGCCTCCTGAACCAAACCCCAGTAATCGCAGCGCGCGGGGGGGGGGGGAGAGACAGACAATAGCGGGCCGGCAGTGCGCGCAACGAGAGTCCCCCCGCGCTATCTGTCTAACAGCGTTTCGCGCCAAGGCTAACATCCCCCCCCACCACCCCCTACCACCACCCAGCAGGCGGCGCACGGGGTCGTAGTCGTTCTTTGCGGCTGCGCGGCGCGCGATCGGCGGGCGGACAATGGCGGGTGAAAGGGAGGCTTTGAGCGGGCGGACACAGCGCTTTGAGCGGTGATCACAGGTGAGCGCCCGGCTGAGCCGTTGCCGTGAAAGGGCAGGTGAGAATCGTCATTAATTTTCAATCACTCGCTTCCCCCCCCAGCGCGCCGCCCTACTGAGAACAGGCTTGTTGCAGGGCGTGGCCTGGCCCACTAGGCGGTGGGGAGGAAGAGGAGGAATACCACACGCTGTAGTTCATTGTATTACACACGTTGCTTAGCCTGCTAGGCAGAGAGGAGGAGGAGGAGGCATGCCCCCCTCTCGCTCATTATTACAGGTGTTGCTTAGCCTGCTAGGAGGAGGAGGAAGAGGAATACCACCCTTTTGTTCATTATTACAAACGTTGCTTAGCCTAGCTAGCCTGCTAGGCGAAGAGGAGGAGGAGGAATATCATCCTTTCATTCGTTATTACAGGCGTTGCTTAGCCTGCTAGGCGGAGAGGAGGAATACCACCCCTTCATTCGTTATTACAGGCGTTGCTTAGCCTGCTAGGCGGAGAGGAGGAATACCACCCCTTCATTCGTTATTACAGGCGTTGCTTAGCCTGCTAGGCGAAGAGGAGGGGGAATGCCACCTTCATCATTTTTTATTACAGGCGTTGCTTAGCCTGCTAGGCAGAGAGGAGGAGGAGGAGGAATACCGCCCTTTCGTTCATTATTACAGGCGTTGATTAGCCTGACAGGAGGAGGAGGAGGAATAAAAAGGAGGAATACCATCCTTTTGTTCATTATTACAAACGTTGCTTAGCCTGCTAGGTGGATAGGAGGAGGGGAATACCACCCTTTTGTTCATTATTACAGGCGTTGCTTAGCCTGCTAGGCGGAGAGAGGAGGAGAATACCACCCTTTTGTTCATTATCACAGGCGTTGCTTAGCCTGCTAGGCGGAGAGGATATCTTTAGGAAGGTTGTCGCTTATTAGCTCACTAGGAGAGAGAGAGGTGGGGGGGGGGGGGGGGGGGGTGATGCAATGGCCTAGAAATGGGGAAAAGGTCGGGGTGTTTGTGGGGACGGTAGGAAGGGAGGGGGGGGGGGGGAACGGGGGAGGGTGGGGGGGGGGGGGAGGGAGCAAAGGGTGAGGAGAGGCAGAGGTGAAAGAGGACCCCCACCCTCCCTCCCACCCACCCACCCACCCCTTCCCACCGTCCACCCACCCAAAGAAAACGCTGGGAAAAAACGGTGATCTTCGCAGTGCCTGTGAACCTAACGCTTTCCTGACCACGCCCCTCCCGCCTACCTCCAAGAAAGAAAGAAGAGGGGGAAAGAAAGGGAAACTCGCACACACACAGACACACTCTCACACAGACACGCGTGTGTACACGCATCACACACGCGAGTGCGCACATGCATGCATGCACGCACACGCACACTCGTGCACACACGCACACGTATACACATGCAAGCATGCACTCAGGGCGCGCGCGCGCGCGCTCACACACACACACAGACACGCACACGCACGCACGTACACACAAACACACACACACACACACACACGCACACACACACAAAATGATAAGTGGTCCATCCACTGGACATATATCAGTTGTAACATTAATTGTGGAAGGCCTGTTGAGGACAACTTCAAAGTGCTCAGTCCATCTTGTGTGTGTGTGTGTGTGTGTGTGTGTGCGCGCGCGCGCATGTTCTTGTGCGTGTGTGTGCATGTGCAGGGAACAAGGTGAAGAAGCGATTGATCAATAAAACAGCAGAAAGGTTCTGAAACATCGCCTCATCTGCTTAAATGTGTAAAGCAGGGGACCAACCTATCATTACAAAGCTGACGCGGCTATTCATCTTCAGGAAAGGACCAACTCTCTCTAGGGCTGAAGAAGGCATCTCTCATCCATTTGCACAAAAGGTAAGGGAACAGACAACCACAGGCAAGACTCCACCCCCACCTCCCCATTTTTATATTTTTAGCAATTGCAGGACAGATTCTTGCCCAAGTCCTGCTATACTTGTTGAATGCATATCAGAACAAGGGCCATCTCCCCAGGAGCTTGTACTGTGTCAAGAAAGGTCATGGGACTGTTGACCTTTCTTTCTTTCTTTCTGCGTACGCAGGCTGATACTTCAGCAGACACTCCCCGTATAGACAGGCAAGGATTAAATCCCATCTACCCAACAAAGGGAGTGGAGTTTTTGTATGTATGGTCGTTTTTTTTATCCCGCCATTACGTCAGCCATACTGTATGATCGTTTTTTATCCCGCCATTAAGGCAGCCATACTGTATGACCGTTTTTTTTTTAATCCCACTATTAAGGCAGCCGTACTCCAACTTCGGGGAAGGACTGTTGACCTGGTTTTCACAGCTTCTCAACTCCAGAAACTACACCAGGGCCAGAAGAGGCAGCTCTACACAAACTTTGTCGACTGGACTAATAAGGCTTTCAGTTACCGCGATATGTGCGGGTATCTGGAAGACGACGGTGAAGTTTGGATCTCGAAGTAAATTTATTACCACAGCTGAACAGTTCCATGGCAGAATATTGGGTCTTGTGTTGAACGATGAACAGTTCCATGGCAGAATATTGGGTCTTGTGCTGAACGATGAACAGTCCCATGGCAGAATATTGGGTCTTGTGCTGAACTACGAACAGTTCCATGGCAAAGTATTGGGTCTTGTGCTGAACGATGAACAGTTCCATGGCAGAATATTGGGTCTTGTGCTGAACTACGAACAGTTCCATGGCAGAATATTGGATCTCTTGCTGAATGATGAAACAGTTCCATGGCAGAATATTGGGTCTCTTGCTGAACGACGAACAGTTCCATGGCAGAATATTGGGTCTTGTGCTGAACTACGAACAGTTCCATGGCAGAATATTGGGTCTTGTGCTGAACGACTAACAGTTCCATGGCAGAATATTGGGTCTTGTGCTGAACTACGAACAGTTCCATGGCAGAATATTGGGTCTTGTGCTGAACGATGAACAGTTCCATGGCAGAATATTGGGTCTCTTGCTGAACGACGAACAGTTCCATGGCAAAAAGTATTGGGTCTTGTGCTGAACGATGAACAGTTCCATGGCAGAATATTGGGTCTTGTGCTGAATCACGAACAGTTCCGTGGCAGAATATTGGGTCTTGTGCTGAACTACGAACAGTTCCATGGCAGAATATTGGGTCTTGTGCTGAATCACAAACAGTTCCATGGCAGAATATTGGGTCTCTTGCTGAACGATGGTGAGCCTTCTTAGTGTCTTCACGGGTCACAAACAGCATTAAAGCAAGGGAGGTGTGCTCACCCCTACTCTCTTCAGCACGATGTTCTCGGTCATGCTGGGAGACGCCCTCAAAGACAGGACCGCAGCCTTGGCACCGTGTACACAATGGGAAGCTAGCGTAACCTCAGGCTATCAACAAGGTCACTGGAACCGTTATGAGAAACTGTCTCTTTGTTGATGACTCTGCCGTCAGAGCAAACCCTGAGGATGGGGGTGCAAAACGTTGTTATTATTATCATTATTATTAGTAGTAGTACTACTATCATTATCATCATAATCATCATAATTATTATTATTATTATTATTATCATTATTGTCATTATTATTATTATTATTATACTATTATAATTGTTATTATTATATTCTTATTAATATTATTATCATCTTCGTCATCATCATTATTATTATGTTATCATATCATCATTATTATTATTATTATTACTATCATCATTATTATTATTATCATTATAATCATTATCATTAGTATTATTATCATTATCATCATCATCATCATTATTGTTATTATTATCCTCATTCTTCTTCTTCTTCTACTTCTTTCTTCTTATTATTATTATGATCATCATTAGTAGTATTATCATCAACATGATTAATATTATTGTTGTTGTTATTATTATCATCATCGTCATTATTATTGTTGTTGTTGTGAAAAGAACTTGTATAGTGCCTATTTTCGGCTAGAGACTGAGCTCTAAGTGCTTTACAATCCACACTCTCGTTTACACAAAGGGCTGCCTACCTGGGTAGAGCCGACTGAAGAGCTGCCTGCTGGCGCTTCATTCCTTCGTTTCCCCGAGTCAGTCCGTCAATACTCGCTCAGTTTCTTCCCTCACTCTTTCAGTTTTCCACGCAGGAAGCATTGTGTCCTCCATACTAACGGCCGAACTGGCCTTCTCTTCCGAAAGTTGGTGTGTTGGGATTTTACGTGTGTGCAAGATATTATGCGTGTGTTCACACACGGAACCTCGGTTTATAGTCTCATTCGAAGGACTTTTTAGGGGAATCGAATCAGAACCATATTAACTCCAAGGGGGGCCGTCAGAAAGGATCTTTTCCTCCTAATTGTGCATCGTTCTTTTTTTTGTTGTTTTGTTTTATTGTTTTTTTTTTTGTTTGTTTGTTTTTTCGGGGTTTGTGTGTGCGTGTGTGTGTGTGTGTGTGTGTGTGTGTGTGTGTGTGTGTGTGTGTGTGTGTGTACCATTTCCCTGTAAACAGCAAGTCCCTCTGATTGGCACACACAACGATAGGTATTCTCACTCTCTGTGGCGTTCGGTGTTTCATATACTGCTGAGGGTCAGGCTTTAGAGTTACAGCCGAGTTCAACTTGTGACTCCCTGAGGGGGGACTTCGGTCTGAACCAGACGATTTCGTCATGGGGTTTGAGGGTTAAAGCATTCGTTAAACGCCACGTGCCAGAAAGAATTGTGGAAATAGGCATGACTTGGTTGAGCTGAAGGATTTGCAGGGAGAAGAGGCCGGCAGACGACGGGATAACGTCGTGTTCATTGTATACTTGGCTTGAGAGTCTGGCACAATGTGCCTCTCAGGGTAATCTATGCGAGGATTTTTCACGACAGGCTTAGTCTGTAACAGATGATGCATGCAGCTTTTTACTGTAGAAAATGGGCACATTATGGGGCCTGATCTCAGCATGAGTAATACGGAACCCAGTGAACACCCTCCACCCTCCTGAATGAATAAGGTTTTACAGAGGACTGGGCAGTACCGCCTTACAGTCGACTATAATGTGAAGATGCATTCAAAACGTGAACGTTTACATCGCTCTCTCTCTCTCTCTCTCTCTCTCTCTCTCTCTCTCTCTCCTCTCTCTCTCTCTCTCTCTCTGTCTGTCTGTGCTTCCAAACGCATCTCAGGTGGAACTTACCCTTGCATGTCCAGTACTGTCTGTGTGGCATGGAGGAACCAGCTCATACATTTTCTCTAAATCACTTTTCTGTGCAGTTGATTTTTGTCTGATTTACAGTCACTCAGTTCATTTTCTAGTTAAGACCCCCTCCCTTCCCTCCACACCCACTCCATTCCCCCTCCCCCACCCTCTGTCAGTTTCTGAGGCGACTATTTGTGCACAATTGACCAATTCCATTGAATGGCCATAGCTTTAGAAACGCACTCAAGTACCAGCCAGTGATCTGCGTTGTGTTGTGGTCACGAAGCTATGAGAAGGCACAAAGCCCGGAAGTTGGCTATTGAGTTTTCTTCCTTCACGTCCACTCATTCTGTGCAATCACTGGCTGATGATGATGATGGTGAGATGATGATGATGGTGGGGGTGATGGTGATGATGATAACGATGATGATGACCATTAGAAAGGATACGGTTGAAAGTGGAAACTGCAGAGAAAAAGAAACGACTGTTAAGCAGTGAAAAATACAGGTCACGAGCAATGTTGTGGAGTGTGTGACCAAAAGTAGTTCGCCTTGCGGACCATATACAGAACTTTTTTTTTTCTTTTTTGGTGTGTGACCATTGCCCTAGCTGTCTGAAACCACTGACAAGTTTTTGTTGTTCTTGTTGCTATGTATCAAATCCTAAGATAGGGGTTGGAATAGCTCATTGGTAGAGCGCCGGACTCGTAATCTTGGAGATCCTCGGGTTGCAGGTTCGTAGCTCCGCCGGGCCGTTTCAGTACTGGGGGAATTTTTCCCTCGGGAGTTTACATTGGTTCTGACTCCATTTCCCATACAGTCCTTCGAATGAGACTATAAACCGAGGTTCCGTGTGTGAACGACGCATAGCATCTTGGACACACGTCAAATCCCATCACCAACTTTCGGAAGAGAAGGCCAGTTTAGCCGTTGGTATGGATGACACGTTACACATAGCATGCACCTTCCCCGAAGTTGGAGTATGGCTGCCTTAATGGCGGGATGAAAGAAAAAACGGTCATACGCACACAACTCCGCTCTCTTTGTTGGGTAGATGGGATTAATCCTTGCCTGGCTATATATAGGGAGTGTCCACAGGAGTATCAGCCTGCGTACACACAAAAGAAAAAAAAAGCCTAAGATAGTGGATTGGGTTGAGTGCTGAGTGGTATTAGCAGGATGGAGAGAGGGAACGAGGGAGGGATGATAGGGTGAAGGATGGAGAGAGGGAACGAGGGAGGGATGATAAGGTGAAGGATGGAGAGAGGGAACGAGGGAGGGATGATAAGGTGAAGGATGGAGAGAGGGAACGAGGGAGGGATGATAGGGTGAAGGATGGAGAGAGGGACCGAGGGAGGGATGATAAGGTGAAGGATGGAGAGAGGGAACGAGGGAGGGATAATAGGGTGAAGGAAGGAGAGAGAGGGAACGAGGGAGGGATAATAGGGTGAAGGATGGAGAGAGGGAACGAGGGAGGGATAATAGGGCGAAGGACGGAGAGAGGGAACGAGGGAGGGATAATAGGGCGAAAGATGGAGAGAGGGAACGAGGGAGGGATAATAGGGTGAAGGATGGAGAGAGGGAACGAGGGAGGGATAATAGGGTGAAGGATGGAGAGAGGGAACGAGGGAGGGATAATAGGGTGAAAGAGGGAACGAGGGATAGGGATAATAGGGTGAAGGAA
>JADBJO010003220.1:63340-65840 GCA_016801955.1 Conus betulinus
TTCGGTCTGGGACACCATGCCCTTATAACCCTCCAGCCGCTAGGACGTAAAAACCCACCACTACGCTACAGACATGGAAAGCTTGACAGTCGCCCAGACCATTGCCTGGCATTCCATGTTAGTAGCGCTGTACGGGGGACGGATTGGCTCAGTGGTAGAGCGCCGGACTCGTAATCTTGGTGATTCTGGGATTACGGGTTCGAATCTCCGCCGAGCCGTTTCGGTACAGGGGGATTTCTCCCTCGGAGTTAACATTAGTTCTGACATTATTTTCCATACAGTCCGTCGAATGAGACTAAACCGAGGTTCCGTGTGTGGACTCACGCATACATCTTGCACACGTGAAATTCCATCACCAATTTTTGGAAGAGAAGGCCAGTTTAGCCGTTGGTACTGATGACACGTTACACATAGCATGCACCTTCCCCGAAGTTGGAGTATGGCTGCCTTAGTGGCGGGATAAAAAAAAATGGTCATGAACACAAAACGCCACTCCCTTTGTTAGGTAGATGGGATTAATACTTGCCTGTCTGTACAGAAAGTGTCCGCGTGAGTATCAGCCTGCGTCTGCAGAAAAGGGAAGTAAAAAAAAAAAGTGGTGCTGTACCGGCACTCTCTTTGAAGGTATTTCTTGCTCATGTAAACAAGATGTAAGACATGGTCAATAATCTGCAAGAGAACAGCACCAATACAACAGCCACATAGGACTTTAGCCCTGATGAGACACATGGGAGGTCCAGGTAGGTAGCCCCCAAACAGGGAAAGATGTCGTTACTGTCTAGATTTACTTAATTTAAAAAACACACACACACACACACACACACACACACACACACACACACACACAAAACCGATTTTTTTCTCCTATCGGGACGATTCCCGACTGCAACAACCTTCGTGTTAATGAATCCCCCCCCCCCCCCCCCCCCCCCCCCCCCCCCCCCAACTGCCGCCCAAAGAAAAGATAGATTTGTGATTGCTCATGGGGCCCCAGAAGGATTTAGGATTTTTTCCCTCTAGAGGTTTTTTTTTTTTTTTTTTTTTTTTTTTTTTATAACAGCACATATTGGGCGCATATTTAGGACCCCGCCTAGTTCCCCCCCCCCCCCCCCCCCCCCCCCCCCCCCCCCTCTTTGTTTTATATTGCTCAAGGGAGTTAAATTTGTAACTGCGGCCATATCTCGAGCTTGAACGATTCCAGCCTGTGTGGATTTGCGGTGTACAATGAAAGGCTTTGCAGTTGTGTTTTAGTTAGTTTTACAATGAGAGGACTGCAGGCGGAAACTGAAATAAATTTGGAAGAGAAATTATGATTATTCCCCCAGACAAAAGGGGACAAACCAAATTTCAAGACAAAAGACGATGCGTTTCGACCTCTTTTGTCTTTTTCAGGCAAGATAAACAGCATTCGGGACAAAGAACACGAAGAATAAGCAATCATTTTATCATCTCATAATGAAAACGAAAAACAAGCAATCATTTTATCTTCCCATAATGAAAACGAAAAACAAGCAAATCATTTATATTTCATAATAATGAAAACGTAGAACAGGCAATCATTTTATCTTCTCATAATGAAAACGAAAAACAAAAAAAAATCTTTTCTCTTATGACAAGATCAATGATTGCTCGTTCTTCGTTTTGGTTGTCCTGAATGTTGTTTACCTTGCCTGAAGAAGACCCAAACAGGTCGAAACGCGTCGTTTTCTGTCTTGAAATTCGTTTGTCCAATTTGTCCGGCGGAATAGTGATAAGTTCTCTTCTAAATTTGTATTTCAGTTGCTCTATTAATGAATATTCTCTGTGTACCGTAAAACGCGTCCCCGTGGATTGTTTTGGTGCGTGGGACCCATGGTTACCTTTTCCTGCCCCGGATGAACTCCCTTCTTCTCGCAGACGCTCCTTGCATTACAAACATCCACACACCCTTGACCCTTGACAGGTGTGAAACTGGTGAGATGAAAACATACCGTGTTACTTAAACAAAACACACCTCTCTTGCAATTCCTTTTCGTCATGTACGGATCCTCCTACATATACATACGTACACAGACTTGCATACATGCATGCATGCTGCCACACATACACATACATACACACATATAGACAGACATAAAGACAAACGAAACCGCAAACGGAGAGCAGCAGAGACACTTTCACCACACGTATATACATTCGTTGTTGCTGTTGTTTTTGCCGTTGGTTGTTGGTGGTGGTGATGCGGGGCGGTGGTGGTGGTGGTGGTGGTGGTGGTGGTGGTGTGTGTGTGTGTGTGTGTGTGTGTGTGCCTTTCATGGCTTAAGTATACGTATTGCGTACTAAGTAGTACCCCCCCTACGCTGGTTATCGCGACGTAAGTCGCGCCAAGATGTCGTGTCCCTCCGCTGGTTGTCGCGACATAAGTCACGCTGTTGGGTGAGCCTTACGAGCCTAGCTTCACGACACACACATACATATACATACATCATTATATACGTATATACATGATTGTATCATCAAT
>JADBJO010003220.1:70840-83340 GCA_016801955.1 Conus betulinus
GAGAGAGAGAGAGAGAGAGAGAGTGGCCTCAACTGTTCTAATATTCTATAGGGGCTGTGTTTTAGAGGTGCTATATTGGAGTCATCCTCACCTCTGTAGTACAAAGTGTAATTGTAAAATAAGGCATTAAATTGCCAGTATAGGCCTAAACGTGGAAAGGAAAAGGTAAGCATAAAAAATGCATAGGTTTCCTGATGATCTTGAAGCACAAAAAAAAAACATGAGTAGAAAGAGATACTATCTAAAAGTTGAACATGATTATACACTAAAGTCTTGGGGGTTTCTCTGTTGCAGGTTTTTTTTTTCCCGTCAAATCAGTTGCCCCCTAAGTCCCATATGTGACAAAAAAAGAATGAATTAGTGTCGGACAAAGAAAGCCTAAGACTAGAAGAAATGAACGAAACGAATATTGACTGACTGAATATTGACTGACTGAGGTCTCAGTTAGGTTGGGATGATTTACGAGTGGAAGACTATAACTATTTACTTGTAGCCTTAAAGGGCAATGTCGGTTATTTGGTAACAGTGTGGTCTGGTGGCCAGCTTGGAGAAGATGAGTTTATGTGGCCTTGTGGCCTTGCCTGATAAAGTCATTAGAAGATCCTGCTCTCCACTTTGAAGCCTGTGGGACTTGTAATATTGATTAGTGCGTGCTAAGTAGTCTTTTCATGATATGTTGTTGCGAGAAAGACAAAGTAGAAAGGGAACGAAATTTCTGAAGGAATTATTTAAAACTTTATGGTAAATTCTTGTTGCAAAAAAAAAAAAAAAAAAAAAAAAAAAAAAAGGTTTAAAAATTGTAAGAATTTCAAAGGGAAACTACCTGTTAGCAAGAAGAAAGGTTGAATGCAGGAGATCGTGTCAGACCGCGACGCGAGTGAAAGTTGGAGTCAGGGAAAATTTATTTTTTTAGGACAAATGCATCTTCTCCTGTCTCTCTGTCGCTCCAAGGGAAATTTTAATTTTTTAGGACAAATGCATCTTCTCCCTTGTCTGTCTGTCACTCCAAAGGAAATTTTATTTTTAGGACAAATGCATCTTCTCCCTTGTCTCTCTGTCACTCCAAGGGAAATTTTATTTTTTAGGACAACTGCATCTTCTCCCTTGTCTCTCTGTCACTCCAAGGGGAATTTTATTTTTTTAGGACGTCTTCTCCCTTGTCTCTCTGTCACTCAAAAAGGGAAATTTTACTTTTTTAGGACAAACAAATGCATCTTCTCCCTTGTCTCTCTGTCACTCCAAGGGAAAATTTTATTTTTTTTAGGACGTCTTCTCCCTCGTCTCTCTGTCACTCAAAGGGAAAATTTTATTTTTTTAGGACAAATGCATCTTCTCCCTTTGTCTCTCTGTCACTCCAAGGGAAATTTTATTTTTTTTAGGACAAATGCATCTTCTCCCTTGTCTCTCTGTCACTCCAAGGGTAACTAATTCCACTCTCTTGTCAATTTGACAGCCCTGAAAAAAGAGCTTTGAAGGTCGTCTGAGCAATAATGATCAAACTGTAAACTAGCTACTATAATCAATCGACACTATCAACACCATCATCGTCATCATCATCATCATCATCATCATCTCTCATCATCATCTCTCTCTCTCTCATCATCATCATCTCTCTCTCTCTCTCTCTCTCTCTCTCTCTCTCTCCTCTCTCTCTCTCTCTCTCTCCTCCTCTCTCCCTCCCCTCTCTCCCTCCCTCCTCCCTCCCCCTCTCTCTCTCTCTCTCTCTCTCTGAACGACAGTCCGTACTTTTTATGGAGGGGACAAACAGGGTAACAGCGAGTGCCATGAGCAAACTGCGTACCTCTGGGAATTGGCGTGCAGTTGTACCACTAGCTCTATAGCAGAGCATTTATGAGACAGAAAGATTCAATACAACATTACTTCTGGCATTGTAATTGTGTTCGCAGGTTTTTTTTTTTGTTTTTTTTTTTTTTTTTGACCGCACTGGAAAGAATCCTAAGAGAAAATTGCGAAAACTGTCTAAAAAAAATCAAGTCAAAATATAGAACTGGTATTATTTTGGAAATGATGAACAAATACAAACAGACGGGGGGTTTCGGCCCAAATTATCCTGTTTTGCTAGATATTTGTATAAAAATGTAGAATCAATAAGATCAAACCAAAAACCTCAATACTTTTTGAATGAGCTGAAGAAACAAACACAAAATCGAAAAATATATGTGCTCTGCATTGGAAATACGGCTCACAGGATTTTGTTTTTTAAAAAAGAATAGTGGTATCCATATGCGAATCTTGTGAAATGCAACACGCGCTTTGTAGAAATGTTTATATCTTCTGATAACTTGTTCACAAATTGTTGCAGGCCTACATTTGTGACTTTGATTGGATTATTGTAACAGTTGGATGTGTTGATGCATTGTGCCTCTAGATCTAGTCACTGGATGAAGTGTTTTGCCTCTGATTTTTCGTAATAATGGAGTGCTTTTGCGAGTAATTGTGCACAAAAAAAAAAAAAAAAAAAAAAAAAAAAAAATTCCCAAATTTGTAGCAGAGCTTGCGATATGTTTCAGGAAATATAATCTTGCCCCTATCAAGTCCTCCCCGCTTCCCCCTTCTCCCCTTCAAAAAATTTAAAAAGGTTGACGATAGTTCAGTGAGTTTAACGGGAAGATGAGGTAATCCTAAGCTAAGATTCTCGTATGTTGAAGGGTCGCTTTTCCTGTGGGATTTGATGGTGAACAGATCAAAAACACAGATCGCAAGCAGGACTGGACGAGGGGACTGGGAGGGAGAGATGGTTTCCGAAGTGCCTGGTACCCCCTACCCCACCCCCCCCCCCCCCCTTCCCCTCCCCCACCTCCAACCCCCCTTCCTCTCTTCTACCCCCACTCCCCTGGCTGATTGCATTTTGCACGGTCGTTTTTGATCATGCGCGCGCCGAATATGAGAAGATTAGTGGTTTCTCGTTCTTCGTTTTCACTGCCCTAAATGGTATTTGTTTTTTAGCTTGAAGAAGATCCAAGAGGTCTAAATGCATTGTGTCTTGTCCTGTGCTCTGTTTGTCTATGTCCTTGGCGGTAACCAACCCCCTTTCTTTCTAAATTTGAAAAAAAAAAAAAAAAAAAAAAAAAAAAAAAAAAAAAAAAAAAAAAAAAAAAACGAGAGAAGAAACAGACTGAGACAGACGAATTATTGACCGAGAAACACGGAGACAAAAACATGGGAAAGAAACCCCTGATGCTTGAGTTCTCTCTGATCTCTCTCTCTCTCTCTCTCTCTCTCTCTCTCTCTCTCTCTCCCTCTTGCTAATTTCCTAACTTCTAATTTCCAGATATCCTGTCAACAGAAAGGCAGCCTGCCAGGTCCTTGTCCTTTCTTGAGAGTCATGATGACTCAACGGTTACCTCCCTCTCCTCCCCCCCTCCCTCCCTCCCCTCTAAAATCACCCCGTCCCCAGCCCTCACCCAACCCCCCTACCCCTACTCTCCCCATCTTTCCCCTCCCGCTCTACTACCCTTTGTACCCCCGACATCATCTGCATCATCCCAATTTCTCCCTAAAACTGTTCCCTTTCTCGCGCCCCCTCTCCCTTCTTAAACGAAGCAGCGAGGGCAACAATCACTACCATCGCCCCCACCGCCACCCCCCACCCCTCAACGCAAAGTCGATCCTCCCCCACAAGTGATAAAGACCCCCCCAGGCATTTTTTTTTTTTCGACGATTGTCGGTGAACACTTCAAGAAAGTGACTAGGGGGGGTAGTTTAACACCACCACCACCACCACCACCAAAAAAGAAAAACAAAAGAAAAAAAAAAGGACACAGGGAAACAAAACTGGAAATCAGTAGCACCATAACCATCACCACCAACACCTCTACTACCTACCACCACCACCATCACCACCACCTCCACCACCACCTCCACCACTACCACCAACAGCATCGTAAATTAATGATACTAATATTGGCTTTATTATTTTGCGTATAGTATTCATTCTCATGCTAGTAATCCTAATGATACTGATAATAATAATGATGATGATGGTAATAAATCTTATGATGATAATGACAATACTAATGCTCGATATTATTGTCATAACGACAATAATGATGAGAATGCATAATAATTATGAATGTAATGATGATGTAAGACAAATTTAAAGGTGGTGGTGATGATGATGGTAACAATAATAACAATAATGATGATAATGGTAATGTAACAATATTAACAATAATGATGATGAATAATGGTAATAGTAATACTAGTAATATTGTGGGTGGTGATGAAAGTGGTGATGAAAATAATAACAATGATAATGAAAATGATGATCATGATAATAATAATATAGTAGTGGTGATAATGATGATGGTACTAATGATAATGATGATAACAACAATAATAATAATAACATACGCACATGATGTGGTTTATAGCACAAAATGAGCAAAATATTTATATATACATTGTTCACACACACACTCACACACACACACACACACACACACACACACACACACACACACACACACACACACACACACACGCGCGCGCGCGCGCGCATATCTTACCAGAAAATCAAGCAATATAAAACCAATGAAAATGAATTTTTTAACAGAATATTACCTAAAAAAAATATTGTAATTTTTATACCATGTAATTCAAAGCACTTTAATACGATCTTTCATATGACAGAGCAATGTCGTGTAGTTCAAGACACTATCGTTTATACAATACAATGAAAAAAAGAATAATGCAAGAGAATGCAATGCAAAGCACTTGAAAGGAATAAACTAAAATCTAATACAACAGTGCAATACACAAGGAGAGGGCAGAACCCAACACAACACACAGTACAATGAAATACAACACGGCAGAACCCCACACAACACACAGTAACACGACAGAATCCCAAACAACGCAATGCGGTACAATATACTGTGACAGAAACTTGAAGCAACAGCAGTTCAGTCCCATGTAATAATACACAGAGTTCCAAACAATGCAGTGAAATGTACTGCAACAGTCCTTCGAATGAGACTATGACCCGAGGTTCCGTGTGTGAACGCACGCATGACATCTTGCACACACGTCGAATCCCATCACCAACTTTCAGAAGAGAAAGCCAGTTTTGGCCGTTGGTATGGATGACACGTTACACATAGCATGCACTTTCCTGAAGTTGGAGTATGGTTGCCTTAACGGCGGGATTAAAAAAAAAAAAACGGTCATACACACAAAAAGTCCGCTCCCTTTGTTGGGTAGATGGGATTAATCCTTGCCTGTCTATACAGGGAGTGTCCGCAGGAGCATCAGCCTGCATACACTGAAGAGAAGAAGACAAGAAGACAATAAAAACCTACAATAAACTAGTACAACACAATTCGAGGGAACCCCAAAACAGTCTAGTACAGTACAGTCCTGCCGCTCAATACAATGTTATACCCTGCCTTGAAATTAAATTCTATAATAATTATGGTGAAACAAAAATGAAGTGTGATACACTGCCATACAATTGATACAGTGCAATATCGCGCAATATCTTACAGTGAAATACAATACAGTGAAGCACAGTCCTGCAGACTGAAACCCGCTACAGTACAGTACAATATACTAAAGCGCAGTACACTGCAAAAGGATAAAGCAGTTTCAAAACGGAGTGACTGAGGGCGGAAAATGAAGCAAAATTTAGAAAGAGAGGGGGTTGTTTACCGCCAAGGACACAGACAAACAAAGCACAGGACAAGACACAATGCATTTAGACCTCTTGGGTCTTCTTCAGGCTAAACCAAATAACGTTTAGGACAGTGAAAACGAAGAGAACGAGAAACCACTTATCTTCTCATATTCGCCGCACAAGCAAAAATGGCTGCCGGGCGGAAGGAAAACGAGCCTCCCAAAGTGTCCTAAACGTTATTTGTTTTTGCCTGAAGAAGACCCAAGAGGTCGAAACGCATTGTGTCTAGTCCTGTACTTTGTTTGTCTATGTCCTTGGCGGTAAATAACACCCTCTCTGTTTCTAAATAAAGCATAAAGCAGATCAGGAAGGAGCACAAAATCATGAATAAAGATGATGCGTAATCCAGTGCAACAGGGTTTAATATGATGATGTTTTAAAGTACAGAGCGATGCAATTCGATAGAATGGGAAAAAGAACAAGTGTAAATCAAAAACTATACCGTTCAAATAAGATGAGGTATAATGCAATGGCATTGAGTGTAATGCGCTAGTTTATAAAATATCATGCAATAAAACGCAGTGTCATGAAATCATTACAGTATAAATAAGTACGATGTGACACAGTGCAATACGATACAAAACGACTAAATACATTACAATAAAGTACATTGCAATAAAAAAACACATTTCGATGCCGGCCAGCACAACGCAAAACTATGCACAATGAAAGTCGATATATATCAACAACAACAACAAACAACACACACACACACACACACACACACACACACACACACACATAGACACACACACACACACACACACACACAGTACTCAGAATCTCTCTCTCTCTCTCTCTCTCTCTCTCTCTCTCTCTCTCTCTCACACACACACACACACACACCACCACCACCACCACCATCACCACCACCGCCGACCGCCACACACACACCACACGTGTCACACCATACACACACACCACACACACACACACACACACACACACACACACACACACCACACACACACACACACACACACACACACACACGTCACCACCCCACCCCCCTCCATACACACACACACACACACACACACACACACACACCACCCCATTACACCACACCACAAGAACACCTCGGCAACATCAACAACCAAAACATCCAGGTTCAAAGAACACACAGGGGTAGCTTTTCATGCGTGCGACACCGCCGAAACTGACTCGCTGTCGATCATTCGTGCCTTCGCCCATCGCCAATGAACCTAAACCAAACATTTGGACCGTGGAGAGGAGGAAACGGCCAGGTCTTTGCATCAGACGAGCGCGCGCGCGCACGAGACGGACATTGACTTGGAAGATACCACTAAACCTGTCACCCCTCTTAGTCAGAATAGTGTCAAGCCATGTTGTGACGTTCTTCCCTTCTGTATCAAGGCAGCTGGGAAAGGTCAAGGTTCGGGGTTTGGGTTTTTTGGTTGTTGCTTTTTTTTGTCTTTTCTTTTTTTTTTTTTTTTTTTTTTTTTGTCTTTTCTTTTCTGTTTTTTTTTTTTTTTATTTTTGTTATTTGGTTTTTTGATTTGGTTTTTTTGTTTTGTTTTGCTTTGATTATAGCCCAAACGACCACACAGAACCTTTTACAGCGCTATTGGAAATGAAATGAAGCAGGGAACAGTACTTAAGGAGGGGGGGGGGGGGGGGGGGGCAGGAGGTTGAAGTGGAGGAGGTGGGTTTTCAAGCATAGGCTCAAAGATTCCCCCCTACATTTTATACTACTTGCATAATATCTGTAGTTTTTCAGCAACTTTTTTTTCTCCCCACACTTTCGTTTGGTTTCCGTTACTACTCTTCGCTGGCTGCTTCGGGGGGTGCTATTGGATTCTTTTGTGCACCCTTGGTGGTGAGAAACACCACGGTATTATGGACTGTGGGGGTGTCTCTATTTGACGCCAGGAGCGCAGATACAGCCAGCCGTGTCTCCCTGATGAGTTCCGACCAAGCGGACGAAAGGCCTCGGAGCAGGCAATACAAATATATCTGCCTTTAAAAGGGATTGCGATGGTTCCCTTATGCAGCCAGTGAAGAGTTTTCATATCTTTGATATATTTTCTTAATTTCATGTTCCCAGTTTTTACATCTTCAACCTCCCCCCTCCCCCCTCCTTAAGTTTCAAAGTTTTGTCAAGTCATTACTACGAAGACAATTTAGTTGTTGGCCTGCGCTTGTTTTCCCCCCACTATTAGATTGTTCGTCTTTGTATTTGTCTGACTTTATTCAAGTTTAAAAGGCTGTGCCAGTCTTGAATAAAAGTTACTCTGTGTTAGGTTTCCTTATGGGAGCAAAGACTACCCCACTTGTTTACTTTTACAGCGCTGTTTAAACTCTCTCAGGATAAAACCATACAAATAAATGTATGAATTGAAATCTTACATGAGGCAGGATGCACTTTACAGTACATAGCTAGTTGTTGTTGTTCAGCCAGCTAAAAGCCTCCAGGGATCCTCCGAACAGCCAAAGTACATGAACACTGTGGCACAAATGCATCAGCTGGGGATGAGAACATTTACGTGTGTGACCGTTTTAGATTACCCCCCGCCACGTGGGCAGCCACACTCTGACTTCGAGGGGTTTTTGAGACTGATAATGTTATGCTAGGAGCTTGTCACGACTGAAGACAATGCCCGCTTAACTATGCAGAGCATTAACAACATTTTGATGTAGCCTTGGTGTCATAGCCTATGTCAGTTTGGTCCGACACAGCCTTAAGTCAAGGCGAACACAGCTTGTGAGTATGGTATCTGTTGCTCCCATGATGAAAAAAATAATACGTACATTATAACTCCAGACGTCAGCAGCAGTTGTTTGGCATTGTAATGAGCGACTAATTATTGATCATGCGCGCAAGAGTTACCATACTTACTCGTTATTTACTGTTTAAAAAAAAAAGTAAGTAATGGGGGTCGTCATGAATAGGCAAGATCATGAAAAAAGATGATCTCTTGAACAAGGAACACACACCAAAAGCACTCTCAATAGGTATGAAAGATACACTGCTGTTGTTTTTAAAGCAACACTTGCCGGACTGAGAATACTGTTCATTCCCTTGTTTTGTCATTCTCGAGTAAAAAAGATCGTTTAAAAGAAGCTTCATGAACAGCACTTAAATATCGCCAAAAAAAAAAATGCACTTCAAACGTATATGGGTAAAGAGATCCTGCAGAATTGTCAGTTTGTGACTCTATGGACTATGTACACAATTTTCGCAATCTAGTTGCGAGATTACGATAAGGATTTTTTTAAAAGCTGGTATACAATAAACTTCTGGCAGAAAAAAAAAAAAACATGAACAAAGTTTTCTGGACCTGAATCAGGAAAGTGATCCACAAAAGCGATACACGCAAAAGTAAAACGAGAAAAAAAAAAAAAAAAGAGTCAAAGAGAAATCTCCAAAAGGCAGGGCCAAAAAGAGTGACAGAATACGGGAAGCTACCAGCACAGAATTTCCGGAAGCCAAGGGAGCAAACTGCACTAAACGAGCCCCCAGGATCCCCGCAGGGACACACTGAATTTAAACGGCCTGTTAAGAATTTCCCGCAACACAATGACGGACTTCAGACGATCCTTAGTTTACAAGTTCCGCAAGGGAGATTATCTATCCCCCTGCGTCTGGTGATCGGCTTGCTTGTCTGTCTGTTAACAAGACAATGCACACAAAAAAAAAAAAAAAAAAAAAAAAAAAAAAACATGGAATCAATCAGAACAAACTTCAAACTTTGGTGAAAATACGGAATGTGGTCTGAGAACGAACCTGTTAAATTTTGGCGCGGATCCGTACTGGAAATCCGGATCAAAGGGCGATTCCAGGATCCGTCCAGCTCGAAACTCGTAAAACTTTACCGAACCGATTTTTACGATATTTGATGGAAAGATTGAACATGGCCTAAAGATGAACTCGTTAGATTTTGGTACAGATCCGTCGCCTAGATCCGGATTAAATAGCGGATCCAGGATCCTTGCGGTCATGGGCAAAGGTTTGTGGTCTCCCGGCAAGTGCGTTTCTAGTTGTTTAATGAAAACCGTTCTTAATAGACGATGTTCGGAAATCTGCAAGAGAGGTGATGTGTGTTAGGGTTCATATTCAGCGAGAGCTGCCCTGTTGATTTTATGGGACATATGCGTCTGTTCAGCACGCCCAGTTTTGCCCCATCTGTCAGTTTAACAGTTCAATCACAGAGAGAGAGAGAGAGAGAGAGAGAGAGAGAGAGAGAGAGAGAGAAACTCGAAGTCTTTAATGAGGGTGAATAGATAAGCTGGAAACTTTTTTACACTATGCCCTCAAAATAACAATAAACAAAAAGGAACAATTACATCGATTTGACAAAATTAAACAGCAATAAGAAAATAACTTTTTTTTTAAAGAAATAGTAAGCAATCTCATTATAACGTATTTCACACACACACACACACACACACACACACACACACACACACACACACACACACACACACACGCACACACACACACACACACACAACTGGACATACGTAAACATCACATAGGCATTCATAAACATTTCGTAAGTCAATCATGTCATATGGCTTGAGAGAGAGAGAGAGAGAGAGGGAGGGAGAGAGAGAGAGAGAGAGAGAGAGGGAGAGAGAGAGAGGCTTTAAGAAGAGAGAGAGAGTCAGAACAGAGAGAGAGAGAGAATGCCGAAACATGGCTGTCAAATGGAGCTCCAGTTATACAGACAGTCGGTATCCCCATCATCATCATGGCATGCGCTTTAAATCAAACATGGCAGTCTCCAGATCTGTTCGCTTGATCCATAAACTGAGAAAGGTAACTCTGTTTGCCTTTGGAAAGATTTGCGTTATCTTCCCCTGACTTTTTTTCCCCCCGGAACAGGTCTGAGGAAAGAACTGGTGGTTGAGGTATGTAGATCGCGAAACTGATGATGATTCAAGGGTTTTTCTCCTAACTGAAATCGCTGATCTACGATGTAGTTTAAGAGACTGCTGAACACAACGAAGTACAGACAGATCCTTGATAACAGTTTGAACGATTTTTTTTTTTTTGTTAATGGGGCCGGGGCAAGTCTCTGGCTTGACGAGTTGAGCAACAGGCAAGTGAACCTTTGGGGGGGGGGGGGGGGGGGGGGGGGGGGGGGGGGGGGGGGGGGGGGGGGGGGGGGGGGGGGGGGGGGATTAGCTCAGTTGGTAGAGCGCCGGACTCGTGATCCTGGGGTTTGCGGGTTCGAATTTCGGTACAGGGAGATTTTTCCCTCCGAGTTAACATTGGTTCTAACTCCATTCCCCATTACAGTCCTTCGAATGAGACTATAAACCGAGGTTCCGTGTGTGAACGCACGCATAACATCTTGCATACATGTAAAATCCCATCACCCACTTTGGAAAGAGAAGGCCAATTTGGCCGTTGGTATGGATGACTCGTTACACATAGCGTGCACCTTCCCCGAAGATGGAGTATGGCTGCCTTAAGGGCGGGGATAAAAAAAAAAAACGGGTCATACACACAAAAACTCCACTGCCTGTCTATACAGGCAGTGTCCGCAGGAGTATCAGCCTGCGTACGCAGAAAGAAAAGAAAGAAAGAAAGAGTTTTTCTCGCAACTGAAATCCCTGATCTACGATCTAGTTAAGTGACTGCTGAACACAACGAAGTACAGACAGAATCTTGATAACAGTTTGAACGATTTTTTTTTGTTAATGGGGCTGGCAGACAAGGCAACTTTCGGGGCTTGACGAGTTGAGCAACACGGTTTCAAGCATTGACTCCGAACCTTTCCGCTCTGCTGCGAGCGGGTGGTTGGCAGATTAGATCAGTGTTCTTTCTACGCATTCGAGAAACCTTTCGTACCAGGATTGCTTTCAATTATCCAATCAAATTCGATTTACCGAATAAACAGTGAATAACGCGTGCGAGGCTTACTTCCCTTCCAAGATGGCGACTGGTTCACTAACGTCGATTCAGTGACAAATTCGGTCACACAGAGAATTCATTAGTTAAAACATCAAGTTCAAAACATGCAGAAAAAAAAAAAAAAAAAAAAAAAAAAGAAAAAAGAAAAAGAAAAAAAAAAACTGAATTGCACACGCAAAGCAGAAGAAGTGCATGCAACTACTTCAGATCGGGCTGAACATGGAAAATCCATGTTTTATTAAGCGTGAGCCTGTATGAAAACGACGTGCGAGAAGCGTTCTCCAGTGACCAACAGCCACAATCGGTAACGGTACATCTATGTCAGCTGGGCTGAATACCCAAGTATACAGGCAGGTGTCTACATTGAGATTACAGCATGATTGTCTTGCTGCTAATGTCTAATGTCTGACCGCTGCTTAAGTTTGGTTCTGTGTTGATCTCACAATGACTTCGATTTCTCCCGTTTGAACCGTAGCATTCGCGCAGAATGCGCGCGCTTAAAGCAAGGTTGAAAGGTCAGGTATGCAAATGTCCTAACTTTGAGTCTAGCGTGTGGTTGGCCACGTCTGCGGAGTGTGGCATGAACTGTCTCAACACGGTAGAAATCTCCTTCCTTCTTTCGTTTCATGGGTGAGTTTTACGTCCTATTGGCCTGAGGCCCTTAAGGACACGGTGCACTTGTAGACGTAGGTCTGCGTCTTCTGTGGCAACTGTTGTCGCAGGCAGTAGTGGGCTAGTTGCACGTGGGGGCCGTCGTGTTTCACTCTCCGAGGTCTGGTTCCTCTTGAACTTCGGTTCAATTCGGCTGTTGGTCGGCCGACGATGGGGTTGATGTATATCGCCTCTTTTCCCCAAACTCACGGCTGTCTTCAGGACTACCAGGCGGCCTTCTCGTGCTCGGGTGGCGATGGTCCTGTGCCG
>JADBJO010003220.1:88340-90840 GCA_016801955.1 Conus betulinus
GAAACTGCAATATGGTAGTTACCGGCAAGGACATAGACAAACAAAGTACAGGACAAGACACAATGCATTTGGACCTCTTGGGTCTAGGTCCTTGGCGGTAACTAACGCCCCTCTCTTTCTAAATTTTGCTTCATTTTCCGCCCTCAGTCACTCCCATTTTGAAACGTAACTGCAATATGATATTCAAGCCAGCGCTTTGAAGAGATTAGCAGATAAACAGAAGGGGAAAATATTGTCGGAATATCTCGCCCCAGAAGATGATAAACCTGTTGCTTGACATTGCCCGTAAACTAAGAAGTGTGGACATAGGATAAACGCAATGATTTTATAAGATTAAAAAAAAAAAAAAACTCAAGGGATTAAAAAAAAATTGCTGCAGATAAGGGTCCTTACAATAACTGCAAATTGTCGGCAATGTACGAAGGGGACTTTGTCAAGGAAAACAAAGCAACTGATCTTGATCATTCCACGTATTTTGGAACTCTGTCCTGTGTTTGCCTATAAATGGAAAGGAACAAGTCCTTTTCTCACTTTTTTCTTGTTCTTTTTTTTTTTTTGTGTTTTTCTTCTGTCTGTTGTCTGTCTGTCTGTCTCTCTCTCTGTCTGTCTGTCTGTCTGTCTGTCTCTCTCTCTGTCTCTCTCTCTCTCTCTCTCTCTCTCTCTCTCTCTCTCTCTCTCTCTCTCTCTCTCTCTGATTGCCGGCAATGATGAGGAGAGAGTGAATGGAAAAATGTGTCGTTTCCATTATCATCGGCAGCAACAGCGGCATCCTTTAGCGTTTTAGTATTATGTTAATATTATGCACTTATTATCATTATTTTTAATCACTGTTGTTATCAGTATCATTAGTGTAGTAGAAGTAGTAGTAGTGGTGGTAGTAGTAGTTGTGCCATCATCATGATCATTAATTCTTTATTATCATTAATTTATTATCATCATTATTATCATTAATTCATTATCATCATGATTATTATGATCATCATTATTATCATCATTACCGTCATCATTATCATCATCATCATAATTGTTATTATCATAATCATTATTATTATCAGTAGTAGTAGTAGTAGTAATTGTAGAATTCTAGAAGTAGCATCGTTATCATTTGCTGTTTTTATCATCGTCGTCGACGTCGTTGTTGTTATCATTGACGTCATTATCATCACCAACAATATCTTACTGTTCTTGTAATTGCTGTTGTTGTTGCTGTTGCTGCTCTTGTAATTGTTACTGCTATTTTGGTTGCTGTTTTCATTATCATTGTTGATGTGTTATTTGTTGTCTTCGTGATGTTGATCTTTCTTTCTTTTTCCCCCACCCCCCCCCCCCCCCCCCCCCCCCCCCCCCCCTTCTTACCCTTCTATACATTATCGTTTTCTTATCCTTTCTATCTTCTCTTCTCTCTTCTCTTATCTCTTCTTCTTCTTTCTTTCTTTCTTTTCTTCTTATGTCTCCTCTTTATGTTTTTTTTCATCTTAATTCCTTATCAGGTTCGTTTGACTTTCCTTATTTTATGGAAATGTGCTGTATTTATAACTTGAATAGTCAGTTTTATTTCCTGGAAATATGCTGTGTTTATAACTTGAATGATCAGTTTCATTTCATGGAAATATGCTGTATTTATTTATGACTTGAATGATAAGTTTTATTTCATGGAAATATGCTGTATTTATTTATAACTTTAATGGTCAGTTTTGTTTCGTGGAAATATGCTGTATTTATAACTTGAATGATCAGCTTTATTTCATGGAAAAATGCTGTATTTATATCTTGAATGATCAGTTTTATTTCATGGAATTATGCTGTATTTATTTATAACTTGAATGGTCAGTTTTGTTTCATGGAAATATGCTGTATTTATAACTGGAATGATCAGTTTTTATTTCATGGAAATGTGCTGTATTTATAACTTGAACGTTCAATTTTATTTCATGGTAATATGCTGTATTTATAACTTGAACGATCAGTTTTATTTCATGGAAATATGCTGTATTTATAACTGGAATGGTCAGTTTCGTCACACTTTTTGCGAACTGTTGACAGAATAAAAGTACGACGGAAACCATATCTTTTCAAACAAACAGTATCTTTCAAACAACTATTTAACTTTAATGAGAGAAATGTTCTCTTACACAGATGAAACAGAAAAATAAAAAGAATCATGAAACAGTTTATCTAAGGGCTATGCAAAGAGATTTCATCCTCGCCCGTTCGCGGTTTTTTGTTTGTTTGTTTGTTTTTTTTTTTTTGTTTGTTTGTTTGTTTTTTGTTTTAAATACAGTATATAGGAATGAAATTGACCTCATTCTTAATACTGTTGCTTTTCTCGTTAATCTTTGCTTGGAGATGGTGGTGGTTGAGATAATCATAGCGTAAAAGGAAAAAAAACGTTCATATCAGTAACTGGTGACATTGCAGCAAAATTTTTAAAGAAACTGATATTTTTTTTTTTAAAAAAATCAATTATACTATGAAATTGTGAGCACAGAAGAATATACAC
>JADBJO010003220.1:98340-103340 GCA_016801955.1 Conus betulinus
CCCCCTTCCCCCCATTCCCTTCCCCCTTTTCTTTCTTTCTCCTTCCACCCCAGCTCTTGCCCTCCCCCCCTCCCCCTCCCCCTCCCCCTCCACCCCCCCCCCCCCCCTTCCCCCATCCCTCTTAGTTCCCTCTTAGCTTTTTTTCGTCATTTGTCTTGGGGGAATCCTGTTTTGCATGAAATGGTGATTTTCATTTTCGGGACGTCTCGTTCAGCGTTGAGGACGTGTCATACGGTGCCTCTGTCTTTTCCAGCTTGGTTTTTTTTTTTTTTTTTTTTTTTTTCTTCTGTTCATGGGTTCGAGTCTTCTTGTCTCTCTGACTTGTCTGTTGGTCCAGCTCTACTTTGGCTGTCAGTCTGTCTTTCGTGGTCTGTGTGTCGGACTCTTATATCTTTTTGTTGTCTTTTTTGTTTCGTCTGTCTGTGTCTGTCTGGCCGTCTGTCTGTCTGTCTGTCTGTCCCCTGGCCGTCTGTCTGTTCTGTCTGTCTGTCTGTCTGGCTGTCCTGTCTGTCTGTGTCTGTCTGTCTGGCCGTCTGTCTGTCTGTCGTCTGTCCTGTCACCATTTATCCCATTTTTTTTTTTTTTTTTTTTTTTTTTTCTTTCTTTCTTTCATTTCATTCTTCCTCCTTCTTCTGTTGCTGTTGTTATGATTATTATCGGTATGATTACTGTTATTATTGTGTTGTTGTTCTTGTTGTTATTGCTGTAGGCATCATTATTTTTTCTCATCATCATCATCATCATCATCATCATCATCATCATCATCATCATCATCATCATCATCATCATCATCATCATCATCATCATCATCACCCCCACCACCATCATCATCATGATGATAATAATGGTAGTAATGACGATGGTGATGACAATGATGATGATTATTGTTGTTGTTGTTTCTGCTGTTATCATCATCATCATCATCATCATCATCATCATCATCATCATCATCATCATCACCACCACCACCACCACGACCAGTTATTGCTTTTCTTGGTGGTGCTGATATTATTACAACTGTTTTTGTTGTTGTTGTCGTCGTCATTGTCGCTGTTATAGAGGTTGTTGTCATTATTGCTGCTAGTAATCAAGCTTTTAGAACACGTATGCTTCTTTCTCCTCCACCTCCCCTTCTTTCTTTCTGTCTTTCACTCTTTGTTCCCTTCTTTGTCTTCTTTCCTAAAGCCAGAGACAAAAAGGAAGTGTCGGAATGTGGGATTTTGTGTACCTTGGAAAGCAATTTTTGAAAAGGAAAAAAAAAAACGAAAGAAAGAATAAAACGGAAGGAAAGAAAAGAAAGAAAGAAATGTGAAAGGAAGGAAGGAAGAAATAGAGGACGAAAGAAAGAGATGTATAAGACTCCTATGATGTGTTGTTTTTCGGTTTATCCATAGGTATACGTAAATGTTGGCGATTGTACACTTTTACGGAATTTGTATTGAATTCCCATTTGAAATCATGATTCAGACTCCAAATCTAGTCAGCAAGAAACATTTTGGAGTACAACGTGTGTAGGTTCTTTAACTTTCTTTACAGAGACGAATGTTTACCTGATATTTCAAAAATCACAAGAAAAGGAATTTACAATCCCGGAACAAACTTGGTTGGGGCATTCAAGCCCAGTGGGGAGAGGAGAGAGAGAGAGAGAGGAGGGAGAGAGAGAGAGAGAGAGAGAGAGAGAGAGAGAGAGAGGATAGAGAGAGAGAGAGAAAGGACGAGGAGAGAGAGAGAGGAGAGAGAGAGAGAGAGTTTAAGGTAAGTAAAACAAAGTTAAAAGACAGTAACGGCGATTTAAAAAAAATCACACACACACACACACACCACACACACACGCACACGCACACGCACACGCACACACAACACACAACACACGTGCGCGCGCGCGCGCGACACACACTCATGAACACACACACACGCACACACACACACACGCACACACACACACAACACACACACACACACACACACACACACACACACACACACACACACACACACACACACACACACACACACACACAGATACACACACACAGAGTGTGTCAGGAAGCTAGAAATAGACAGACCCTTCAGAGAGAGACGGGAGACAAGAGAAAGGAGAAAAAAAATTGGGCGTGGAGATGAATTCAAGTAAAGACCATTACCCACCAAACAGGATCACGGCACAGGCCCATCGGTCCAGGACGATCTCCCAGTCGGTCGGTCCCTCCCCCCCCCCCCCCCCCCCCACCCCCCCCCCCCCCCCCCCCCCCCCCCCACCCCCCCCCCCTCCCCCCCCCCACCCCCCCCCTCCCCCCCCCTACCCACACCCCACCCCTCAACCCCCTGTCTCTCGACACAATCCGGTTTGTCGGTGTCAGGGTCCAAAACGGTTTATCCTTCACACCACTAATACTAGGATGTCCGATGAGCGATAAATCTTTTTTTTTTTTTTTCTTCTTCTTTTTTCTTTTTTCTTTCTTTTTTTCTTTTGTTTTTTGTTTTTGTTGTTGTTGTCAAATTCATCCTTCTCTAAATCTTGTTTCTCCCTCTCTCTTCTTTCAAAGTAGGCTTGCAGCCGGTCATGGTTGATGGGATTGAAGAGTTCTCTTCCCTTGCCTCAGCCCTACTCCAGCTACTTTTCCCCCCCTCCTCTCTCTCCTTCCTCTCCTTGTTCGGTCAGTCCTCTTGTCCAGTTCCTTCTTCCTGTTCCTTTCTTCCTTTTCCTTTCTTCCTTGTTCCTTTTTTTGCTTTCTTCTTTTTTACTTCCTTTTTCTTTTCTTTCCTTTTCTTTCTTCCTTCTTCTTTTCTTCCTTTTTCTTACTTCTTTTTTTCATCTTCCTTTTCTTTCTTCCTTTTGTGTTTTCTTCTTTTTTGTTCTTCTTTTTCATCTTCCTTTTTCTTTCTTGGTTGATTTCTTCCTGTTCATGTCTTCCTTTTTTCTTTCTCCTTTTTTCATTTCTTCCTTTTTCTTTCTTCCTTTTCTTCTTTCCTTGTTCATTTCTTCCTTTTGCTTTCTTCCTTTTTCGTGTCTTCCTTTTCTTTTCTTCCTTTTTCCTTTCTTCCTTTTTTTTCCTTGTGTCTTTCTTGAGGCTTTCTTCCTTTCTTTCGTTCTTCCTTTCCTTCCTTTCCTTTTCCTTTCTTCCTTTTTCCTTCTTTCCTTTACCTTTCTTTCTTTTTCAGGTCTTTTTTCTTTCCCTTATTTTTTCGCTTCTTCCTTTCTGTGTTCTTCTTTTTTCCTTTTCTTTTTTCCTCTTTTCATTTTCCTTTTTCTTTTTTTCATTTTTCCTTATTCCTTTTTCTTCTTCCTTTTTCTTTCTTGCTCTTTCTTCTTTCTTCTCTTGCCTTCTTCCTTTTTTTTTTGTTTCTTTCTTTTTCCTTCTTCTATTTTCATAGTCATTGTTTTCTCTTTCTCCCTCTTTCGTTTTTCTTTCTTCCTTTTTCTTTGCTTTTTTTCTTCCTTTTCTTTCTGCTTTTCCTTCTTCCTTTTTACAGTTCCTTCTTTTTCCTTCTTTCTTTTCTTTCTTCCCTTTGACTTTTTTTCTTTTTTCTTGCTCCATATGGAGTACTGTTAGAATGGTGCGCTCTCCTTCCCTGCAATACTTTTTGTTCAGGCTTTAGTAATAGTGAAGGGTTTTTTTTATATAATATACCCATTTACCCGTTTCTTCATCTTCAACCCCTTTCACTTTAATTCAATTTCAATCTTTTGCTCTTTCTTTTTCCTTAACTATGCTGATTACTGTAATGATGAATTGTTAACTTTGCCTCATTTTTCCCCCACTACTAATGTTCAGCATTATATATATAGGATAGTGTTATAGAGAGAGAGATGATAAGAGAGAGAGGACAGAAGAGAGAGAGAGAGAGAGCCCTTTCACTTTTTTCCACCTTTTTTCTGTGGCTTTTTCTTTATGGATCAATGGGACCTAACGGTGGTCCATTTTCATTTTCTTCCAGGACTTAATTTTTTAGGGCTTTTTTTTGCGTTTTATTCCTCCGCAACGCCCTGCGAGAAATCCACCTCTTCAGCCCCAGAGAGGGTGATTCACACCTGTGCTATTCGAATCGGAAAAAACCCCCTGAAATTTTCTTTGCGGAAAAAAGCAAAAAGCCCTTCACTAGGCGATTCATTTATTCCCCAGCGATCTCCTTGTCTTATTTTTCAACCCAGGCTTTTTTTTTAACCTTTCCCTCCGTTTTTTCCCCCCGCCCTTAATCCCCCCGCGATCCCGATTTAGTGTTTTTCGCATTGCTTCAGAAGTGTCTGGGCAGATGGACAGATTATAATAGAGAATTAGAGTAAGCGGAAGTTGATATAAGAAGAGGTTTCTAGAGTATACTTTTATTAATTCCAGCCAGTGTTGTACCTTTGGGGTGCGTTTTTTGTGAAGGTTTGATTTCCCTTTATTCATGGGGGGTCTGTTTTTCCCCTGTTTGCGTGTACCTCCTGTTTGATTCAGGTGTGTGTATCTGATAGTTCTAATCCTTGGCTATCTAAGGAATGCCCCTATCTGCTTTCCTTGCTTGTTATTCATGCTTGCTATCCCTCGCTTTTATCTTTTGCTGTGTTTTTTCTGCTGTTTCCGATCCCCTGCAACACTCACTCCTGTGTGGTGCGTGTATTCCTCTGCTGGCTATTGAGTCCCTATGCTCTGTGTGTGCTATTCATCTGCCCTTGCTAAACAACCGCATGAAAAATCCAGGGCCTGCCTGCATGAAATCCCTCAGATTACCCCACTCTGCTTGAAATCCCTCCCTGCTGCTATCCCCTTGCCTGCTATCCCTCTGCTTTATCCTACCTTGCATGGCTCTGCTTTGCATCCCTCTTCTTACTCTTTGCGTTGCTTATCCTTTGCTTGCTATCCCTCTGCTTATGCTATCCCCTCTCTTACTGTCTGCTCTGCTTGCTATCCCCACCTGCTTGATATGGCTTGCTATCCTTCGCTTGTTATCTACTCTGCTTGCTATTCCTCTGCTTGCTACCCTCTTTTTGCTTGCTCTCTCTCTGCTTTCTATCC
>JADBJO010003220.1:113340-128340 GCA_016801955.1 Conus betulinus
TGGTGAAATGATTTCAAATAGAACTCTTGCTAAATTAATGAAATTTGAAATAAATTTTCGTCACCAAAAGTATGTGTGTGTGTTTTTTTTTTTCTTTTTCTTTCTTTTTTTTTTTTTTTTCTTTCTTTTTAACAGTATCTATCTATCTATCTATCTATATATATATATATATATATATATATATATATATATGTTTTGTTCCCCGAGTACTACAAATGGTAACGTCGTCTTGTCTAGTCAACTGACGAAGTGGTTCCAATTCTCACTCTCAGAACCCAAAGGAAAGCTGTACTTTGTATGATCCACGGGCTGTCCACTGCTGCAACTGCTTTGATGGATAGACTGCAATGAAGACATTTAAAAAAAAACAACAACAGAAATATAGTGATACAGGATACAGGGGATCAGTGATATGAAAGTGGGAGGGAAGAGGGTCTGGCGATTTTCCCCGGTGAGAATAGGGGAAAGACATGCCAAAAAGTGATATAGAGAGTAGGGGGAGGGGGTCCAGAAATTTTCGGATCCGTCAGTACAAACAAATCCCCACAGCACAACAAATCCCCACCACAGATCACCACAACAAATCCCCACTACAGATCAGCACAACAAATCCCCACTACAGATCAGCACAACAAATCCCCACTACAGACCAGCGCAACAAATCCCATCATAGATCAGCACAAGAAATCCCCACCACAGATCAGCACAACAAATCCCCACAATAGACCAGCACATCAAATTCCCACTGCAGATCAGCACAACAAATCCCCATCATCAACCAGCACAACAGATCCCATGCCACTGATCCACACCACAAATCCACCCCACAGATCCATCCCACAGACCAGAATCACAGATTCCCACCACAGATCCGCCAATCCATCCCCACAGATCCACACATCAGGTGCTCAACATAAATCCCCACCACAAATCTCTACCTCAGATCCTCAGCGTAAATCCACATCAAAGATCCACACCACAGATCCACACTACAGATCCACACCACAGTTCCTCTCCTCAGATCCGCACTACAGATCCACGCCACAGATCCTCTCCTCAGATCCACCTTACGAATCCACACCACGGATCCTCTCCTCAGATCCACACCACAGATTCTCTCCTCAGCTCCGCACTACAGATCCACACTACAGATCCTTTCCTCAGATCCACCTTACAGATCCACACAACAGATCCTCTCCTCAGATCCATACCACAGATCCACACCACAAATCCACACCATAGATCGATACAAACAACAGACCACAGATACCACAGATCCACACCACAGATCCACACCACAGATCCTCAGATCCCGCAGATCCACACCACAGACACATCATTTCCTCAGATCCACATTGCAGATCCACACTACAGATCCACACCACAGATCCATACCATAGATCCACACCACAGGTCCACCACACTGCAGATCCACACCACAGATCCACTCCTCAGATCCACACCACATATCCTGCACCATAGATCCACACCACAGACCCACACCACAGATCCACACTACGTATCAATACCATAGATCCACACCACAGATCCACATCAACAGGTTCACACCACAGATCCGCAATACACTACACCTGCACCATGGCACATCCACACACATCCGCACTACAGATCCTCACCACAGATCCACACCACAGATTCTCACTACAGATCCTCACACACAGATCTGAACATCACAGATTCTCACTACAGATCTCACCACAGATCTCATACAACAGATTCTAACTACAGATCCTCACTACAATCTGTACAACAGATTCTCACTACAGAGATCCACCACAGATCACACCACAGATCCACGACACAGACCACCTCACCACAGATCACAGATCCACACACACAGATCATCACAGACACAACAGATTCTAACACAGATCCACATTCTCTCACAGATCCTCACCACAGATCCACACAGATTCTAACTACAGAGATCACTATAGATCCACACCAGAGATCTTACGACAGATCCTCACAGATCCACATCACAGATAGATCCCATCCACAGATCCACACCACAGATCCACACCACAGATCCACATCACAGATCCACCCACATGATCACCCCAGATCCCACAACACAGACAGATCTTCACAGATCCACAGAACAGATCCTCACCACAGATCCACATCCACACATTATGGGCACCACAGATCCACCACATCCACAGAACAGATCGTCACTACAGATCTACCCACAGATCCACAGATCCACAACACAGATCCTCACTACAGATCCACACCACAGATCTTTACGACAGATCCACACCACAGATCTTTATGACAGATCCTCACCACAGATCCCCTCACAGATCCACACCACAGATCTGCACTGCAGATCCCACATTACAGATCCACACCACATCCCTACCACAGGTTCACATCACAGATCCACACCACAGATCCACACCACAGGCTTACACCACAGATCCTCACCACAAATCCACTCCGCAGAATCCACACCACAGATCCACACCATAAATTGGCACTGCAGATCCACATCACAGATCCATATAACCGATCCACCCCACAGATCTGCTTCACAGATGCTCATGACAGATCCACATGTTGTGCTTCACCACAGATCAACATCACAGATGCTCATGACAGATCCACACCACAGATCAACATCATAGATCCACATCACAGATCTACACTATAGATCAACACCAAAGATCCATACCACAGATCCACACTACAGATCCACACCAAGATCAACACCACAAAAGATCTGCACCACAGATCTACACCAAAGATCCACACCACAGATCCACACCATATATCCAAACAATAGATCCACACCACCAGATCCACACCACAGATCCGTACCAACATTTAACGGGTTCATCCCTGCCTCGTATTCCATCCTCCCACGTGTCGTTCAAATCAACTCACGTGCTGTGGCTATAATCTGCTGAACTGACCCCGGGCCTGGTCTTTGATCCGGATCCTTTGAACAGATCCCTCCCAGGGCCACATTGCGTTGTTACACCAAAGTTAATTCCATTCGGTGTGGTAGTTGTTGGTTGTCCCCCCCCCCCCACACACACCCACCCACTCCCCTCTCCCCCACGCAGACTTGCTGACAAACATACAGGGGGGGGGGGGGGGGGGGGGGGGGGGGGGGACTGTACTTAATCTCCCTGGCGTCCCAACGGTATGGGAGCCAAAGTAGCGATAAGGCGATAACGGGCGATTTAATTCTCGGGGGGGGGGGGGGAAGGGGGGGGAAAGCTGTTGAGCTTGAGGAGACCGTCGGAAAGAACAAAAAAACAGTCATTACTCCCTGTGACTCCTGGGGCTCACAACTGTTTTGCTTACGATCACAACTGTTTTGCTTACGATCACAACTGTTTTGCTTACGATCACAACTGTTGTGCCTAGGTTCACAACTGTTTTCATTAAATCACAACTGTTTCCCTTACAATCACAACTGTTTCCCTTACAATCACAACTGTTTCCCTTACAATCACACACAGTTTTTTTTCTTACAATCACAACTGTTTTCATTAAATCACAACTGTTTCCCTTACAATCACAACTGTTTCCCTTACAATCACAACTGTTTCCTTACAATCACAACTGTTTCCCTTACAATCACAACTGTACAATCACAACTGTTTCCCTTACAATCACAACTGTACAATCACAACTGTTTCCCTTACAATCACAACTGTTTTCCCTTACAATCACAACTGTTTCCCTTACAATCACAAACTGTTTCCCTTACAATCACAACTGTACAATCACAACTGTTTCCTTACAATCACAACTGTTTCCCTTACAATCACAACTGTTTCCCTTACAACCACAGCTGTTTCCCTTACAATCACAACTGTTTCCCTTACGATCACAACTGTTTCCCTTACAATCACAACTGTACAATCACAACTGTTTCCCTTACAATCACAACTGTTTCCCTTACAATCACAACTGTTTCCCTTACAATCACAACTGTACAATCACAACTGTTCCCTTACAATCACAACTGTACAATCACAACTGTTTTCCCCTTACAATCACAACTGTTTCCCTTACACAACCACAGATGTTTCCCTTACAATCACAACTGTTTCCCTTACGATCACAACTGTTTCCCTTACAATCACAACTGTACAATCACAACTGTTTCCCTTACAATCACAACTGTTTCCCTTACAATCACAAACTACAATCACAACTGTTTCCCTTACAATCACAACTGTTTCCCTTACAATCACAACTGTTTCCCTTACAATCACAACTGTACAATCACAACTGTTTCCCTTACAATCACAACTGTACAATCACAACTGTTTCCCTTACAATCACAACTGTTTCCTTACAATCACAACTGTTTCCCTTACGATCACAACTGTTCCCTTACAATCACAACTGTACAATCACAACTGTTTCCCTTACAATCACAACTGTACAATCACAACTGTTTCCCTTACAATCACAACTGTTTCCCTTACAATCACAACTGTTTCCCTTACAATCACAACTGTACAATCACAACTGTACAATCACAACTGTTTCCCTTACAATCACAACTGTTTCCCTTACGATCACAACTGTTTCCCTTACAATCACAACAGTTTTTTCCTTACAATCACAACTGTTTTTTCTTACAAATACAAACGTTTTCCATACTATTACAACAGTTTTCCTTCCATCACAAACTGTTTCCTTACAATCACAACCATTTTTCATGCCATCACAACGGGTTTTCCTTACAATCACAGTTGTTTTCCTTACAATCACAACTGTTTCCCTTACAACCACAACTGTTTTCCTTAGGACCTCAACTGTTTCCCTTACAATCACAGCTGTTTCCCTTACAAACCACAACTGTTTTCCTTAGACCACAACTGTTTCCTTTACAATCACAGCTGTTTCCCTTACAATCACAGCTGTTTCCCTTACAACCACAACTGTTTCCCTTACAATCACAACCGTTTCCTTACAATCACAGCTGTTTCCCTTACAGTCACATCTGTTTCCCTTACAATCACAACTGTTTCCCTTACAACCACAACTGCTTCCTTACTGTCACAACTGTTTTCCGTACAATCACAGCTGTTTCCCTTACAACCACAACTGTTTCCTTACTGTCACAACTGTTTTCCTTACAATCACAATTGTTTCCCTTACAATCACAGCTGTTTCCCTTACAACCACAACTGTTTCCTTACTGTCACAACTGTTTCCCTTACAATCACAGCTGTTTCCCTTACAATCACAGCTGTTTTCCCTTACAGTCACAGCTGTTTCCCTTACTATCACACAACTGTTTCCCTTACAACCACAACTGCTTCCTTACTGTCACAACTGTTTTTCCTTACAATCACAACTGTTTCCCTTACAACCACAACTGTTTCCTTACTGTCACAACTGTTTTCCTTACAATCACAACTGTTTTCCTTACAATCACAGATGTTTCCCTTACAATCACAGCTGTTTCCTTTACAATCACAACTGTTTTCCTTAGGACCTCAACTGTTTCCCTTACAATCACAGCTGTTTCCCTACAATCGCAACTGTTTCCCTTACAACCACAACTGTTTTCCCTTACACAACCTTAGCTGTTTCCCTTAAAATCACAGCTATTTCCCTTACAATCGCAACTGTTTTCCCTTACAACCACAACTGTTTCCCTTACAATCACAGCTGTTTCCCTTACAATCACAACCGTTTCCCTTACAATCACAGCTGTTTCCCTTACAATCACAACTGTTTCCCTTACAATCACAGCGGTTTCCATTACAATCACAACTGTTTGCCTTACAATCACAGCTGTTTCCCTTACAACCACAACTGTTTCCCTTACAACACAAACCGTTTCCCTTACAACCACAACTGTTTCCCTTACAACCACAACTGTTTTCCTTATAATCACAACTGTTTCCCTTACAACCACAACTTTTTCCCTTACAATCACAACTGTTTACCTTACAATCACAGCCGTTTCCCTTACAACCACAACTGTTTTCCTTACGGTCACAACTGTTTCCCTTACAATCACAACCGTTTCCCTTACAACCACAACTGTCTTCCTTACAATCACAGCTGTTTCCCTTACAACCACAACTGTTTGCCTTGCAATCACAACCGTTTCCCTTACAACCACAACTTTTCATTACAATCACAGCTGTTTCCCTTACAATCACAACCGCTTTTCCCTTACAACCACAACTGTTTCCCTTACAACCACAACTGTTTCCCTTACAACCACAGCTGTTTTTCCCTTACAACCACAACTGTTTCCCTTACAAACCACAACTGTTTCCCTTACAACCACAACTGTTTCCCTTACAACCACAGCTGTTTCCCTTACAACCACAACTGTTTCCCTTACGATCACAACTGTTTCCCTTACAACCACAACTGTTTCCCTTACGATCACAACTGTTTTTCCCTTACAATCACAACTGTTTCCCTTACAATCACAACTGTTTCCCTTACAACCACAACTGTTTCCCTTACGATCACAACTGTTTCCCTTACAATCACAACTGTTTTCCCTTACAACCACAACTGTTTCCCTTACAACCACAACTGTTTCCCTTACGATCACAACTGTTTCCCTTACAATCACAACTGTTTCCCTTACAATCACAACTGTTTCCCTTACAATCACAACTGTTTTCCTTCCGATAATAACGGTTTTTCTTAGGATCACAACTTTGTTGCCTTATGATCACCACTGTTTTCCCTTATGATCACCACTGTTTTCCTTTATGATCACCACTGTTTTCCCTTATGATCACCACTGTTTTCCTTTATGATCACCACTGTTTTCCTTTCTGATCACCATTGTTTTCCTTTATGATCACCATTGTTTTCCCTTATGATCACCACTGTTTTCCCTTTATGATCACCACTGTTTTCCTTTCTGATCACCACTGTTTTCCCTTATGATCATCACCATTGTTTTCCTTTATGATCACCACTGTTTACCCTTATGATCACCACTGTTTTCCTTTATGATCACCACTGTTTTCCCTTATGATCACCATTGTTTTCCTTTATGATCACCACTGTTTACCCTTATGATCACCACTGTTTTCCTTTATGATCACCACTGTTACCCTTATGATCACCACTGTTTTCCTTTATGATCACCACTGTTTACCCCTCAGGATCACAACGGTTTTCTTCAGGATCACAACGGTTTTCTTCAGGATCAGAACGGTTTTCTTCAGGATCACATCTGTTTCCCCTAAGGATTGCAGCAGATCACAACTGTTTCGCCTAAGGATTGCAACAGATCACATCTGTTTCCCCTAAGGATTGCAACACATCACAACTGTTTCCCCTAAGGATTGCAACAGATCACAGCTGTTTCCCCTAAGGATTGCAACAGATCACAGCTGTTTCCCCTAAGGATTGCAACAGATCACAGCTGTTTCTCCTAAGGATTGCAACAGATCACAGCTGTTTCTCCTAAGGATTGCAACAGATCACAGCTGTTTCCCCTAAGGATTGCAACAGATCACAACTGTTTTTTCTCCTAAGGACTGCAACAGATCGCACCTGTTTTCCCTTAGGATTACAACAGATCGCAACTGTTTTCCCTTAGGATCATAACTGTTTCCCCTAAGGATTGCAACAGATTACAACGGTTTTCCCTCGGGATTACAATAGACTACAACTTTTGCTTAGGATTTCAATAGATCACAACCGTTTTCCCTGAGGATTTCAATAGATCACAACCGTTTTTCTCTTAGGATTTCAATAGATCACAACCGTTTTCCCTTAGGATTTCTATAGATCACAACCGTCTTCCTTTGGGATTTCAAAAGGTCACAACCGTTTTTTCCCTTAGGATTACAAAAGACCACAACCGTTTTCCCTAAGGCTTTCAACAGATCACAACAGTTTATCACTACCTTGTCGTGGAAATCGGCTTTGACAGGGAAATCAGCTATGCTCGCTGTTATTTTCCCTGACAAGTGCATCTGCACTGGCATCAGTGATAACTACAATGCTGTCTGGCGGCTTGAAATAGGAAAAACTGCTGATAACTAGGATCACAATAATTGCTTACCTTAATTGTCACTGTTTTTCTGGAGAACAGTTTCTGTGTTCCCCACACAAATAGGAAAAGCAGTTGCAATCATTGGGGATAACAGCGATAATAATTATCTTCCACGGGAAAAACAATCGTGTCGTCGTCGTCGTCGTCGTCGTCGTCGTCGTCGTCGTTGTTGTTGTTGTTGTTGTTTGTTATCGTACCCTGGCTAAAAGACTCCAGGGATCACCCCAACAGCCGAAGCACTTGAACACTATGGTACAAGTGCATCAGCTGGGGATGAGAACATTACGTGTGTGACCGTTTTTGATTACCCTGCCACGTGGGCAGCCACACTCCGACTTCCAGGGATTTTTGAGACTGATAATGTTATGCTAGGAGCTTGTCACGACTGAAGACAATCCCCACATAACTATGCAGAGCATAACAAAATTTGGATGTAGCCTTGGTGTTCCAGCCAAACAATCATGGTTCCGGGGAAACGAGAAAAACAGTTATCATTCAAAAGAAAACCAGTGGTGCTTCTCAGGGCCACCAGCATAGTACCGGTTTTTCCTGATGGACAGTGTCTGTTTTCTTCAGGGAAATAATAGAGAACACCGCTATTATTGACTATTGAGGTTTGCAAACGACCGTACAATATCAGCCTCGTGAATCTCGCGGGATGCTCGCCCGCCGAAGAGTTTTGTTGTTGCTTCTGCTGTGTTGTTTGTTTAGGAAGATGTTTTCGAACTGTATGTTTTGAAACGAGGCCAGGCAAGGGGAAAGAAGGGATGGGGGTGGGGGGGGGGGGGGGGGGGGGGGCGGGGTGAGAGGGGGCTATGTTTCGAAGCCTGTGTGCCCTTATCGTCACCCCCGTCCCCTTTATTTTTTCATCGCCGAATTTCCACCCCTTCCCCCCCCTCTCACCCCTTCCCATATGCGCGCGCGCGCGCACACAACACACACACACACACACACACACACACATGAGCTTGTGCTCGCTCACAGGCACAGACGCAGACACATAGAGACACAGACATACACACTCAGACAGAGCCACACACACACACACACACACACACACACACACACACACATCCCCTCCCCCCAACGCCCCCCCCCCCCTCTCTCTCTCTCTCTCTCTCTCACACACACACACACACGTTGTGGCTGAAGACACCCGCATTTTCGCACTAGATATGCAGAACAGCTCCTTTCAGGAAATACATCAAGCATTCCGAAACCGCTTCAAAACGCACTCAAGAGTCATACAGACATTTCTTTCAAACCCTGAAAGTAGAGATAATCTGAAATGGTTTTTTTTTTTTTTTTTTTTTTTTTTTTTTTTTTTGAGAATTAACAATTGACGCGTCCATTCTCCGTAAAATGTTCGTCATAATGCTTGGACAGACTCAAGAATTACGTCAGAGGGATGTTTTGTGTATTGAGATAGGATACGTTCATGCAAAGACCTGCTGCAGTGAAACAAAATGTGTATTTCATTACACGACAGACAAGTTCGAACATGGACATGTCTCAGTAAATGAGTTTGAATTTCAGAGATGCTAATTCTAAAACTTGATGAAAACATAATTGCCATGGTTATTTCGCAGTCACAGGTTGCAATTTTTTTTGTAAAGATCACAACTTTGTGTACCACTGGGGTATTTCACTTATGTAAATATGCACATGTCAGATGTGGCTTTGCAAGTATTAGATAAGTGCGTGTGAAGGTGTGTGTGTGTGTGTGTGTGTGTGTGTGTGTGTGTGTGTGTGTGTGTTGGTTTGTTTGTTTGTTTGTTTTTTTTTAGAGTCTAATATCGTCTGGCGATGAAAAGACGTTAAATAAACCACTGAACTGAACTGAACTGTTCTTAAGGTGTACATTTCTGACGGTTGCGACGGACGATTGCCTGGACAAGTACGAGCTAGAAGCACGGTTTAGGTTAGATCTGCTGAGCCCATGCGCACGCCGTAATACACTCTGGCTTTCGTCTTCTTCTTCTTCTTCTTCCCTGGTCATGTCTGCTGGTCAGAGATACAAAGTCCGGTAGCTTGGGCAAAGTCAGCGCGGTCCTAGGAGTGAGTCCGCCGTTCCCCACAGCTTTTCTTGGAGTTCCACTGCACCGGGCCAGAACTCACGCCGCAGGCTGTCAAACGTTGGACAGGACTGAAGTACGTGGGCTGGGTTTTGTGGGCCAGTACCACATGGGCACTCATCTGTGTGCGATATGTTCAGGCGATAAGAGGTGGGAGAGCAACCGACAATGTCTTAGTTTCTTAGTCTGACTGGCTTTCGTCAAAAAACACCAAATCCAAATTAACATAGAGTATCCTAAACACGTGATGCCCAGCATACTTTCACACACACACACACACACACACACACACACACGAACATACCACACACACACACACACACACACACACACACACACACACACATGCACGCACGCACATGCACATTTTATTCAACAAATTGTAGTTTTCAAAAAGAATATAAAATTCGATGGTTGATTGCTAAAGTGAGGGAGAAAGAAAAAAAAACTGATTGTTTAGTTGGAGTGAATGAGCGAGTAGTTGGGTGACTATGTGAATTATCAGCTACGCAGCTGATTAGACGATTAATTCATAGAGAAAATCGACGAGCAGAATTATTACATAACGCTTTACACCAGATAAATACACCTTTCCTTAAAGAAAAACAACAAGACGCAAGAACAAACACAGAGAAGCAACGCAAACAAACAAAATACTAGGCGAATATATCAAGATAGGAAAAAGTAATCCGTGATTGGTTGCATGGTTTTCACACACACACACACACACACACACACACACACACACACACACAGAAGAGAGAGAGAGAGAGAGAGAGAGAGAGAGAGAGACGAATGATACGATAATGAAAAATAAACGAATAAACCCAACCGAACAAACCGTTGTGAGTAAGTAAGTGAACAAGCAAGCAAGCAAGCAAGCAAGCAAGCAGGCAGGCAGGCAAGCAAGCAAGTAAGTAAGTACCTAATGTAAACGATAGGTCTATGAACAATAGGATATAGTGAACGAACCGACTTCTTAGCCCACGGGGTATTCTACCTATTAGCCGACCGACTGGTGGGCTAAGTGGACTAGCAAATCAGATAGGTCACAGTCACCGGTCTTGACTTCAAAAATTCTTTGTAAACATTGAAGAAGAAGAAGAAGAAGAAGAAGAAATGCTTACGATTGAAATGAAGAAGAATCAGGTGAAAACAAATAGATTATACCGGAAACACGGAAACACGGCAAAACTGTAATGACGTTAATTACAACCTTTTTTGTTTCTTCGCGGCTTATTCGTAACATGGGATGCTAAAAGATGAATATACAATGATTAACCGAAAAAAAGTTCAGGAAACAAGAAAAGGGAAAGTATAAAGGAAACAAATGAAAAGGAGGATGGAACGAACAAGAACATACAAACAAATATGAAAACGATGAGAGTACAGAAAACAGATTAGGGAGGAGATGGGGTGTGTGAGGAAGGGATGTGTGTGTGTGTGTGTGTGTGTGTGTGTGTGTGTGTGTGTGTGTGTGCTGTCTTTAAAATGAAATTGAAATAAGCAATGCAAAGAAGTGAATAGGAAGTAATAAATTATCTGTATGTGCGCATAAGAACGGTCAGCGTCTCTCTCTCTCTCTCTCTCTCTCTCTCTCTCTCTCTCTCTCAACTTTTAATTGTGCGGTCAAAACTTCGTAGACATCCTCCATCCCACAAACAATGGCTTTTTAACGTTTCCTCGATTTTTTTCCCCCCATGATGTCCGTGGAAAAAAAATTGCAACTGATTTTGAAAGTCAAAAATATCCATCTAAGTAATAGGCCTGCTGATGTTCTAAATAGTTGATTTGCAAGCAAAGACAGTCTTTAACAAATAGATTTCTGAAAAAAACAAGTGAAAAGTACAAAAAAAAGTCGCCGAAAAATCAGTCGAAGCGTTTCATTGTTCGTTTACCTTACCTATGTACAGTTTTGCTTTATATATGTAAATGATACCTTGGTTAAAATCGCTTTTGAAAATCATATAACCGCATTAAAAAAAAAAAAAAATAAGTGTGTGTGTGTGTGTGTGTGTGTGTGTGTGTGTGTGTGTGTACAGAAACCAGAATAGAGCTTCAACCGAAGCGAGGAAAATCCCAACGAACCGACACACACACACACACACACACACACACACACACACACACACACACCCGAGCAATCAGTCAGTCAGTCAGCTGACAGAGCACAATACCAGACATCAGTTTCTTTATGATAATACGACTGCGGACCATAGCTCCCCCCATTGTGACAGACAGCACTGTTAGCAGCAATGCCACCGCCAGTCCGTCGCCGTCACCCTGCACACACACACACACACACACACACGGCCAGCCAGCCAGCTCTCTTGTCACTTCGTCACTTTCGCCGCTCGCAACACAAACGGCTCACAAACCCTTACAACCGAAACATGTCCCGCTTGTCAACTTTCTCATACGCTCGTCTGCCTGCGAGCGCAAGCACGCGCGTGCGCGCGCGCGCGAGCAAGTGTATGCGTCACACAGGCTTGTCCAGAAAAACCTTGGGATCTGGATTTGACTCTGTGACATCCCTTCCCCCCCCCCCCCCCCTCCCCCCCCCCCCGCCCCACTTCTCTCGGAGGGTTTACTTCTCCCCCCCCCCCCCCCCCCCCCCCACACACACACACACCGCTTACCTTTGTATGCACAAAGGCAATGCGCGTGCATACATCATACACTGACCCGTCCATGCTAGCATACCCACGTCTTGGCATATATTTTCCACATTTTGTATATGACAACGATGACCCTTCTTAATATTGATAATCACGTTGTTGTTGTTGTTGTTGTTGCTGTTGTTACTGTTGTTGTTATGATGAATGTTCAGAGGCTGAGAGGCGACGACAGTCAGAATGTGGTTTTGATTGTACTGCGTTGTGTCGATCGACTGCGGGCAAGGACGGTGACAATCTGGGCAAGGGGATTGGGACAAGTGGGGTGGGGGTAGGGGGGGGGGAGGTGAAGGGGAACCTACCTATCACCTCTACGTTCCTTCCCCAATCACCTCCCAAGCATTTCTTTGCGTCTTCTTCCGATTTGGGCCCGTCCTGATTCGGCTATGGGACTTTCCCCCTCGCCTCGTCACCCCCTCCTCCTCCTCCCTCGCCCTTCTCCCACCACCTTTGCACACATCGTAGTTATCCTCCAACACCCCCCCTCCCCTTACACACACATACACACGCACGCACTCGCACACATACGCACGCGCGCGCACGCGTGCACACACACACACACACAGACGACGACTCACCATGCCACGTACCCCTCTCTGCATCTGATGGGGTTGGGGGTGGGGGGGGGGTGGGGGGGCTCGAACTCATCCTTCACCACCTCCCCCTCTGTCACCTCCATCACCGCTGCCTTTTCCCCAACAGCTCACTCCGAGTCCGTGGTGCCACCTCCCCACCCCCCCCCCCCTCCTCTTTCCCATCGCCACCCGCGTTCCCCACCCCTTCTGTCAGCCGGCGAGCCTCTCTTTCTTTCTCTCACGCTCACTGCTTCTTCTTCATCGATCGGCTGATCGCTCCCCCTTTCCGAGTGAGTGTACCGCGCGGACAGAGAGAGAGTGAGAGAGAGAGAGAGAGTATCAGAGACCCAGGCACCCAGGCATTCGGCACTTTCAGCCACCTCTCTTTTCTTACTGGAGTCAGGACTGCCCCACGTCTGTCTTCCTCCGGTGATGAATCAATACCGACTCTCTCTTTCCCCCGCACACATACACACACACACACACACATCGTTTGATCATGCTTGGCCCCACTCGAGAGAGAGAGAGAGAGAGAGAGAGAGAGAGAGAGAGAGAGAAAAAAAAAAAAAAAAAGCATTATACCCCACCCTCTTTTACTGTAAGTAATCTAGGTCTAAATAAATTATGCACACAGGCATAGATACGAAATCTAGCGGCCCGGGATGAGGTGCCCAACTCGCCTTACTTGCCTATTTAATACGATGTAGCACTACAGAATGACGTGATAGATTAGAAAAAAAAAAAAAAAAAAAAAAAAAAAGGAGAGATTTTAAATCTAAGTTTATCTCGAACAACAGCGGCGTAGTTTGCTGATAATTTATCAGGAATAATGAAGAACTTCTGAAATTCGACAGGGAGGTCCCACACGTGGGTCTTGGTTGGGAGGGTGGGTGCCAGAGCGGTGCCAGAGCCCCACTGACAGCAAGCGACCATGCAGCCACCTGGCAAGGCACGGGGTTTAGATGTGTCACTCGAACACCAGTGGGCACGGCATAGCTTCACCCTCCGGCGACATCATCACTCGCGCTTCAAACTGGCGCAGCCTGTCATGGCCCCGGCCTAGTCACAACTACACCTCAACAGCTAAAAACAATGCTGCGTGCTTGTCAAGCGCTAGCGACCTGTCACTAATTTCATTTCAGGCGTTGGGAGTTACCGGTGTGGTCGGAAACGAATGTAACCTGCTGGTCCCATGTGAAAGTCTCTGTGACCGGAAGCTGTCACTGCGACTAACGGTACATGCGCATTTATCGAGGACCGCAGTCGCACTTCTCAAATGAAATGAAAACATGGCAGAGGTAACAGGGCAGGTACGGGCGACGAAAACAGAGGAATCCTCGGAGAAAAAACGGTAGGTGGTGCTTTTTTTATGTTGAAAATAGCTTGACGTGATGATGTGTCGCACATTTCGATGCATGTTCTGTCAGGAATTGGTGGATCTGGCATTATGACGCGTTCGTTTCTTATCCGACTGTTACCTCTGACTACCTGCACCACCTCGTAGCAGACGACGAAGTCTTCGTGCTCAGCGTGTGGCAATCGTGCCTGATAATCGTGTATAAAGTATCAAAGTATCCAGTTTTTTTTTGATTGAAGAATGTTGTTGATGGTGTGGGCTGTGAGTTCTGGGGTTAGGT
>JADBJO010003220.1:148340-150840 GCA_016801955.1 Conus betulinus
AGAGAGAGAGAGAGTGTGTGTGTGTTGTGCATATTTCTGTTGGATGCGAGGCATAGTGCCCTGCTATCAATGACTTTCGCCTCAAAGATACAGCTTCTTTATTGTGACATAACACAAAAAGGTAATGGCAAGATGGCACAATATTTGTTGGAAAACGCAAGCAAAACAAGCAAACCACCACCACCACCGCCATCACCACCACCAGCAACACAACAACCACAACAACGAGACCAAAGAATGGTAAAACCCGCGGTTCACCTCTTAATATGACATAGATGGATGAAGCCGCTCTGTTGAAACTTTCTTCAAAAAACCTGTTTTAATTGTTTTTCAGTTCTCTCTTAGGTTGCTGAAGAAAAAAACAAAATACCTACCATCGTTTTTTGTTTTCCGTTCTTTCTTTCTTTCGTTTTGTTTTGTTTAACAGTTTAAAAAAAGATCCTTTGATCTATGTGAATTATGATCAGCAGCCTCATGCCAATAATTCACAAGGCAGGCTGAAAATAAGATGACCAAGGCACTCGATGACGATAGATAACGTCACTGGTTTTTACACTTGAGCGAAGAAAAGGAGGCAGAAATTATAAATCACATGAAGGTTTATTCGTCCTTTGAAAATGACCTTGGGAACTTTTTTGATAGCAATACTTAACTAGCCTGTACCTCCATGAAGTCGAGGATGCGGAATCACAAGCGTCCCTCAGTCAACGAGGGAGAATTTCAATCTCTCTCTCTCTCTCATAAGGGAAAGGTTGTGTTTTCAAATATCCTTCACGTCACGTGAGTGGTGAGTTCCATTATCTCTTTGAGTGCCAAGCAAGTGAACGAAGGAGAGAAATATATTGATCGAAATTTGTCTGGCAAAAACTGAACCTGTTGAAACGTTATTCGTTTGTTGACGTCTGATAAGAAAGAGCCGGTTTTGAGGGGTCGTCGATTCCTTGTATTAAGGTTATTTCAAAACGTTCTGTTCTTTATATGATGAAGGCTGGCTTTTTTTTTTTAAATTTTTATTTTTTTAATTTTTTTTATCTGAATAACAATGGAAGCATGTTGGATCCGTGTTATGATGAAAGCCTTTTGGTCTGTATTCGATGAAAGAATTTTAACCTGTAGCTGTGATGAAAGCATTTCTAGGCGAGGAAAGGCGCAATGTAAGTATTCATAATAATATTAATTTTTATCTGCGCATGTTGAAAGCGTGTTTATCTGCATGTGATAAAAGTGTTTGATGGTTTAGTAATAACGAAAGCATTTTGATTTGTCTGAGATAATGAGGACACACTTTGGGGACACTTTGATCTGCACATGAGAAAATCATTTTTTCAAAAGTTATGTCTGATGACAGTGTTTTTGATCTGTATAAGAACAGTGAAAGCATTTGACTGGTAAGAGAATGGAAGTATTGACCAAACACGTGAGGAAAACATTTTGATCTGTTATGACCATTTTCAGAGATGCCTTAGCTGTGTATTTTTCTTGCTCTAAGAAACCCTTAGAAAGCTACTTTTTTTTGTTGTTTTTTTTTTTTTTTTTTTTTCGCTATCTGAATATTTTTCTCACTTACTTCAAAATTATTATTTTGTGTGTGAACTTGTTCTCGTGTTTGCTTTTAAACGAATCGTTACTGTTCTGTCTAAATTACTCAGGATTATGGAATACTGTTTTGGATCGTGTATTCCCCTGGATAAGAGAGTTTTTTTTTTTTTTTTTTCTCCAGTTTGTGCCGAGCATGAATGTCCCGCCGAGCTGTCTGATGTTGATCTGAAATTCAGTTTTGTCCGAAAATAGCCGTGTAAAGTATTTCCTTGACAAGCAAAGAAACAAATAAAAACAAACAACAAACAAACAAGAAGTTATTCTTCAGAACGAATTGAAAGTTGTAATACAGTTTGTTTCTTGTCGTTTTTGTTTTGTTTTTTGTTTTGTGTGCGTCGTTTTGTTTGTTTATTTTTTTGTTTTTTGTGGAAAATGACAGAAAATCAATGACGGCTCGTGGCTGACATGAGATCTCGATACTCAACCAATGTGTGTGTGTGTGTGTGTGTGTGCGTGTGTATGTGTGTGTGTGGGGGGGGGGGGGGGGGGGGGGGGGGGGGGGGGGGGGGAGAAAGAGAGAGGGTGTAGAGTTTGACTATTGTGTAGAAATGATATTGTTAGATATAACTAAATGTTGTAATTTCTTTTCTTAAAAGAATCGTTGTAATTTATTTTCCGAAAGAGAAGAATATTATAGAGGTGGAAAAAAAAAAAAGAAGATTAATTAAGTTCACACACACACGCACGCACGCACACACACACACACACACATACACACACACACACACACACACACACACACACACACACACACACACACACACACAGAGCCTTGAATTAAAATGTAAAATGTATCACACGATGTCGGCAAAATCAATTGGAGAGCCAGCATAGAAAGTTCACACAACAAAAGAGGAACGAAGATAATACCATGGTGATTGAATCATCATAAGACAGAGGA
>JADBJO010003220.1:155840-160840 GCA_016801955.1 Conus betulinus
TTAGTTGGAAAGACGTCCAGTTCTGATGTCATCGTGTGCTGTGGCAAGACTGAAATATCATTTTACAGGTAAGTTACCTTGATGGATTTCCGATTTCCTTCATCTGTTAGGTTTGTGTCAGTCAGTCAGCCAGTCGATCAGTTGGTTAATTAGTGTGTGTGTGTGTGTGTGTGTGTGTGTGTGTGTGTGTGTGTGTGTAAAAAAACTAACCAATGTTTAACTTGATGACTTGATGATTTGGGGGGGATGAGGGGCATCCCATACAAACGATCGTCTACCAGCGGACGTATTTGTTTTCTATTTAGAAAGTGTGAGCAAAGGCAACAGCAAGTATTTGATTGTGTTTCCCTGCAAGCCCTACTTCATTGGGGACAAAATGGGGGTTTTTCACCTTTCAATTTCTTTCTTCTTCTTCTTTTTCTTCTTGTGTTTTCTTCTCTTCTTCTTCTTCTTCTTCTTCTTCTTCTTCTTTTCTTTTCTTCTTCTCTTCTTCTTCTTCTACTTCTTCTTCTTCTTCTTCTTCCTCCTCCTCCTCCTCCCTCTTCCTCTTCCTTCTCTTCTTCCTCCCTCCTCCTCCTCACCCTCTTCCTCCTCTCCCCTTTACCCTTCCTCCTCCTCCTCCTCCTCCTCCTCCTCTTCCTCCTCCTTCTTCTTTTTCTTCTTCTGTCTCCTTCTTCTGTTATCAAATTAACGTCTGAAACTGATCCCATTACCGGGAACAGACAACGCATGTTGATTACTTCTACTACTGCTCAGCACCTTGCTTCTCGTGTCCTGTGATCCATTTTCCCCCCCTGTCAGCCCATCCATCCATTCATCCACAGTTCTCCCTTCCTGCCTTTGGTCAGTCATTAAGAAGCGGCACTCGTTTATCATTTTTTCCAGTTTGATGGTGGCCCACGGGCAGAGACTTGCTTGTCCGGCGAGTAGTAGTATTTCAGGTGTCTTTTGACTCTGTAGCCGCTGGTACAGCAGTTAGGCCCCGTGCCAGCGAGGCTATACGCCAGAATTAGGATTTGGCGCAAAATCACTGCACAATCCACGTGAGCGTGTCGAGGCCCACCACAAGTTTGAGCCAGCGTTTAATGTTGAACTGATGATTGATCAAAAGAACAACTCCCCACCAATCATTTCCCGTTTGCTGTGGGGGAGAGAAAGGAGTGCGGGGAGGGGGGGGGGGAATCTTCACCGATGAAATCGCAATCATTCAGTCATCAAATACATGACTCTCTCGCCTTAGTTGACACCGCAGTTCAGGCCTTTGCACTCACTCCTGTGACCCTATATCTCTGCGCCAGCTCCACCGCCTCCCCCCCCCCCCCCCCCCACCCCCAATAATCCCATTCCTTTGATTTTTTTTGTCAGTTTGAAACCACACCTCGCTTGTACCTTGATGGCCATACGAAAGAAAACGAGAAGTGCGCCAGTCTTTTAAATACTCGATTCCTTAAGCAAGGCCTTGGAGCATTCGTTTTTGGTGTGCGGCCTGTGAGTCCGGCATCAGGTGAAAGAACTTCACTGGAAGGTAGATCTTCTATGTGGAAGGGGGGGGGGGGGGGGGGGGGGGCCAATTACGGGTTTTTAGAACCACTTTTTATTCTTTACTGGTTTCTCGGAGAAGTGTGAGCAGCTGTTCTGGAACCCCGCTATTTGTCAGAGCTGTCCAATATTCCGGTCATTCTGTTCAGATGCTTGTGACGTCAGGCGTTCCATAACCTCTCTCTGTCTCTCTCTCTCTCTCTCTCTCTCTCTCTCTCTCTCTCTCTCTCTCTCTCTCTCTCTGTGTCTCGGTCTATGTCTCACTCTCTGTCTGTCTCTCTGTCTGTCTGTCTGTCTGTCTGTCTCTCTCTCTCTCTCTCTCGCTCGCTCGCTCGCTCGCTCTCTTTCGGTCTATCTGTCTATCTCTGTCTGTTTTCTGTCTCTTCTGTCTGTCTGTCTGTCTCTGTCAGTCTGTCTGTCTCTCTTGTCAGCCTGTCTGTCTCTGTCTGTCCGTCCGTCCGTCTCTCTCTTTCTTTCTCTATCTCTGTCTGTCTGTCTGTGTGTCCCTCTCTCCCTGTCTCTGTCTGTCTGTCTCCTGTCTGTCTTCTCTCTCTCCTCTCTCTCTCTCTTCTCTTTTTGTACAAAGACTGAAAAGGCTCGGTTGTTTGTTGTTGTTGTTGTTGTTGTTGTAAATACCAGCAGGGTGTTTACCATTCTTTTCGCTGATGTGCCGACAAACACTCTTGACAGTGGGGGGGTTCCTTGTTTTGGGGTGTTAATATAATGCGACCGTGTCTGGCTGACCCACGACGATTTCCTTTGAACCAGAGACATCAGGTAAAAGGCGAGCGAGTCGGTGAGCGCCAAAAAAAAAGACTGTACTCACTGGCCTGTAGAACAACAGCTTGCTGTGGAAAGCTCAGAATTGATGAGGATGGATGGATTGGCGGTGCAGGCGTTGTCAGTAATTGGGGGTTCCATTGTTAAAGTGAAGAGCGTATCGGGCTGTGTAGGGCGCAGCGGAAGTCCAACCATCCGATCGCGCGATTCCAGGTTGCGCTCGCGTGCATGTATGTATGTACATATCATTTAGTGTGACAACTGCTTCCCGAAGGCTTGAAGACGAAAAACGATTAGAGAAGGACAGAAAAAAAAGAAAAGAAATAAAAAAAAAAAGAAAAAGAAAAGGAAAGTGAACTTAATACTCGTGAATGATAATATTCTCGCATGCACGCTGTTGTGCACACACACACACACACACACACACACACACACACACACACACACACACACACACACACCACACACACACACACACACACACACACACACACGCATACACAGATAGAGAGAGAGAGAGAGAGAGAGAGAGAGAGATGATGATGATGATGATGATGATGATGATGATCTTTATTTTCAAGAGGAACAGATAAACAAACACATGAGACAGAAAACAAGATGCAAAGCATATAAACGTACTCCAGTTTATCCTGAATACGCGTGAGATATTCCATAAAGAGTAACAACCGTCCTGGGCTGGTGTAACCGTTAGTAATGGCTATTCTGGTAAACATCGGCCATCATCTGTGACCTGTAATGAACATACAATTTTTCAGAAAGATCGGCCAAAAACTTTCTGAGATTTTCCATCAAGAAGAAAACCATTACGGGCCGTTAGTAACGGCTATAACGGTAAATTTAAACATCGGGCATCTCTGTGACCCCATAATGAACATACCTACAATTTTTCAGAAAGATCGTCCACTTACTTTCTTGTTTCTTTCTGTACTCCCAGTTCTTACAGAACAGGGAGTACTTTAGAATGGGAACGAAGAAATGCTCTGTGTGTGTGTGTGTGTATGTGTGTGTGTGTGTGTGTGTGTGTGTGTGTGTGTGTGTGTGTGTGTGTGTCCGTCCGTGGTCAAAATGTGTTCTACTCGCTGCAGACAAAAAAGAAAAAACCGTTATGGGTAGTTGTAACCGTTTATTGAATTCATTCATTCATTTATTAATTTTCTCATTTTTTTACCATCGTATCTCCAAAACACACCATCCTCAGGTCAGTTCTCTCTCTCTCTCTCTCTCGCTCTCTCTCTCTCTCTCTCTCTCTCTCTCTCTCTCTCTCTCTTTCTTTCTCTGTCTCTGTCTCTGTCACCACGGTCTCATCGGACAGATTTGGGCCCACGTGGCTGGGAGGGGGTCAGGGCTGGCGCCGCCGCGCGCGTGCATGGGACGAACCAATTTATCAGACACACGGACGGACCGTCACACTAGTCGGGGGAACGTGGCCAGACGAAGTGCTGTCCCTCGTCTATCTTGTTTGATGGGCGGAGAGTTTTGTCGTACACCACACACACACACACACACACACACACACACACTCGCACGCACGCCCCCCCCCCCCCCCCACCCCACACACACACACACACTCACACACACACACACCCACACACACACACACACACACTCACACACACACACACACACACACACACACACACACCACACACACACACCACACACATAGTGTCCCCCCCCCCCCCCCCCCCCCCTCCCATTCCTCTCCCCATTGTCTCTTGTTTAGTGTGACAGTGATTTGTCAGGGGAGAGAGACAGAAATGGATGGAGGGAAGGAAAGAAAAAAAAAAAGATGTATTGGCCTTAGGCAGAGAGAGAGAGAGAGAGAGAGATGTGAGAGAGAGAGAGAGAGAGAGAGAGAGAGAGAGAATTTATTGAATAGGTCGTGGCCCAATTTGAAGAGGGGGGGGGGGGGGTGACATGTAAAGCAGAATCATTACATGCACACACACACACACACACACACAACACACACACAGAGAGAGCGAGAGAGAGAGAGAGAGAGAGAGAGAGAGATTAGTTGGATAATAAGCCGTGGCCTAATTTGAAGGGGGGGGGGGGTTGTGAACATGTAAAGCAGAATCACCGCATGCACAGAGAGAGAGAGAGAGAGAGAGAGAGAGAGAGACACACACACACACACACACACACACACACGCACACACGCACGCACGCACGCAATCACACACACACACACACACACACCACACACACACACACACACACACCACACACACACACACACACAGACTAGGGAACAGTGATGCAAGTAACCCAAGCGGAATTGGTGATGCACTTGGTAGGGCGTAACTTGCATTACATAGTCATGAATGTTTCAAGGAGCAGATTGTTGATAAATGCGGGGACCGGAATAGCTCAGTTGGTAGAACGCCGGGACTCGTAATCCAAGGGTTGCGGGTTCGAATCTCCGCCGGGCCGTTTCGGTACAGTGGGATTTTTCCCCTCGGAGTTAACATTAGTTCTGACTCGTACATTGTACATACAGTCCTTCGAATGAGACTACAAACCGAGGTTCCGTGTGTGAACGCACTCATAACATCTTGCGCACACGTAAATTCCCATCACCAATTTACCGAAGAGAAATGAATGACACGTTACACATAGCATGCACCTTCCCCAAAGATGGAGTATGGCTGCCTTAA
>JADBJO010003220.1:163340-165840 GCA_016801955.1 Conus betulinus
CTGGTGCAAGTGCACGCGTGCTTACACACACACACACACACACACACACACACACACACACACACACACACAACCACACACACACACACACACACACACACACACACACACACACATCCACACATCCACACACACACACACACACACACACACACACACACACACACACACACACCAGACGCACACACACACACACAGATGCACGCGCACACACACACACATCCACACACACACACACACACACCACAACACACACACACACACACACACACACACACACACACACACTTTGCAATGAAATCGTCTCGCACACATGTTTAACCAAACAGGGGATATTTTTACATGTACGAATTAGACGTTTACAAGACTGTTGTATGAGTTGTTATGTCTGCCATCAACAGCCCCCCCCCCCCCCCCCCCCCCCCCCCCCCCCCCACACACACACACACACACACCTGTCTGTCTTTTTTTTTTTTTTTTTTTTTTTTTAAACCTTATCTCCAGAAGCACTTGCCGACGTCCTTTGGAGAACGGTCGACCACGTTCTGCCATGCATGAACAGACGACAACAGCGCAGACGAATAGATCAGCGCTTGTCCCCCATCCTCGCGTCCCTTACCCTGTGTTTTGTAGCGGCGGTCTCCAGACAGATTCAGGCCCGCAATTTATGTCCGGGTCCGGGTGGGTGTGCCCCCTGAAAGACCGATTAACCTGACTGGGATTGAATGTTTGAGAGAGAGAGAGAGAGAGAGAGAGAGGTGGGGTGGGGAGAGGGAGAGACAGACAGAGAGAGAGAGGGCAGGCAGGGTTAGGGGTGGGGATGGGGGGTGGGGGAAATGGACAGAATAAATCCGGAGAATCGATAGCTGGCGCATGGAACAACATGACCGTGGTACCCGTCAAATGCAATGGTGCCGTGCCCTTCAGTGGTGTCTTTACCTTTCAGATGGGTGCAGCGTCCTTTGACTAGTGTCTTGACCCCCGAGACAGTGTGTTGTACCGTTCGAATTGTTGTTGCTGTTATTATTATGAATACTTACATAGCGCCTATCCTCGGCTAAAGACCAAGCTCTAAGCGCTTTACAATCCACACTCGTTTACACACACGGGCTGCCTACCTGGGTAGTGCCGACTGAAGAGCTGCCGGCTGGCGCTTCACTCAGTCGTTCCACCGTGTCATCCAGTCAATATCGCTCAATATCGTTCTCTCAGTTACCTTACTTCCTTCACTCTTTTCATTTCTCATGCAGGGTGCATGCCATGTGTAACGCGTCATCCATACCCAAATGGTATTATGTCCTTGAAATGATCTTGCGCCATTCTAGTGGGATTGTGCCATTAAGACGGTGTTTTGCCTTTCAGACAACGTCGTGACTTTCAGATGGGGTCGTGCCCTTAAGATGGTGTCATGACATTCAGATGGGGTCATGCCCTTAAGATGGTGTCATGACCTTCAGATGGTGTCGTACCCTTAATATGGTGCCGTGATCTTCAGATGGGGTTATGCCCTTGAGATGGTGTCAAGATCTTCAGAGATGGTGTCATGATCTTCAGATGGGGTCCTTCATAATATGGTGATCAGATGGGGTCGTGCCCATAATATGGTGTCATGATCTTCAGATGGGGTCGTGCCATAATAATGGTGTCATGATCTTTCAGATATGGGGTCGTGCCCATAATATGGTGTCATGATCTTCAGATGGGGTCGTGCCCTTAATATGGTGTCGTGATCTTCAGATGGTGTCGTACCCTTAATATGTGTCATGACCTTCAGATGGGGTCGTGCCCTTAAGATGGTGTCATGACCTTGAAAGGGAGTCATGCCCTTAAGATGGTGGCATGACCTTGAGATGGTGTCGTGCCCTTTAGTTGGTGTAATGACCTTCAGTTGGGGTCGTGCCCTTCAGATGGTGTCATGACCTTCAGATGGGGTGGTGCCCTTAAGATGGTGTTCTGACCTTCCGATGGGGTCGTGCCCTTAAGATGGTGCTCTGACCTTCAGATGGGGTCGAGCCCTAAGGTGGTGTTCTGACCTTCCGATGCGGTCGTGCCCTTAAGATGGTGTTCTGAACTTCAGATGGGGGCGTGCCATGGTGTTGTGACGTTCCGGTGGTGGTGTTCCATTCAGGTGGTGTCGTGCCCCCGAGTTGGTGTCGCGCCTTTCAAATGATATCATGCCCTTTGAGACGATGCTGCGATATCCAACTGGTGTGCTGTCTTTGAAATGGTGTGATGTCCTTTAAATGTATGATGCCCTGGAAATGGTCAAAGGTGCCCTGGAAATGGTGTGGTGCCCCACAAATGGTATGATGTAGTGTTCTGTTGAGGATCCGATGTATATCCGTAACGTGGTGTGAAGTCCTTTAACTGTTATGACGGGTTTGAAATTATACTGTGCCCTTGAAATGATTTGGTGACGTTGGAAACGGTATGATGTCCATAAGCAGGATAGTGGCCTTGATATGTTCTTTTGTCTCTATTAGTCTCGTTGTCTGACAGT
>JADBJO010003220.1:170840-183340 GCA_016801955.1 Conus betulinus
GATTAGAAGGCACAGAGACAGGGGTGGAAGGAAAAAAAGGGAGGGAACGGCGAGTGAAGAGACAGGGGGAATTGAGGGGGGGGGGGGGGGGGGGGGGGGGGAGATGATGGGGGGTGGTTTATGAACATTGAAAGGGACGGATAAGGAGTGAGCCTCCACAAATCTCTTACTCAAAAGACTTAAAGAAGTCAAATTGTCTGGGCACAGCTGATTTTCGTTCATTAAAACTTTCGGCTAAAAGGTTAGCAAAGAACCTTCAAGCTCCCTCAACCCCCCACCTCCCCCTCCCCTACTCTCCGCCCGTAGATATTGACGTTACGATAGAATTAAGACCACATTGGTCAAGAATGCACACGCACTCATATCAGCAAACAGTGGATCCTTTTTCAGGACGAACAGCTCTTTGGCCTTCTCTAAGTTTTCAGCCAGTAACGTCCTCTTCTCAGTCATTCCCTTTGACTTTGCTTTGTATTTTTTTTTTTTTTTTTTTTTTTTGTCCTTTCCTGTCGTCTAAAGCTCTTTTTCTGTGTTGGCAATTTCCTGTCATCTTAAACTCTCTTACTTTTTTTTTCTAATAACAGTTGAAGACATACCTGCTTTTGTGGTAATTTGGCATCCAGGTTGTTCAAGTTGTACACACAGTGCAGGATCGACTGTGGCAGCCCATGCCGCAGTGCCTGTTTTCCCTTAATACATTTTGTTTTCATTCAAATGTTCTTCATTGTTACTTTTTACGCATATCAAACCATGGGAATGAAAATACTGAGCAATGACGATCGTCCTCTGCACGGTCTAATCCTCTCAGCCTAAACAATAGGAGCCGGAACAGCTCAGTGCTAGAGCGCCGGATTCGTAATCTTGGTGATCCTTGGGTTGCGGGTTCGAATCTCTGTGTTAGTAAGGCGGATTTTTCCCTCGGAGTTAACATTGGTTCTGACTCCATTTCCCATACACTCTTTCGTATTAGACTATAAACCGTGGTTTCGTGTGTGAACGCACGCATAACATCTTGCACACACGTCAAATCCCATCACCAATTTTCGGCAGAGAATGCAAGTTTGGCCGTTGGTATGGATGACACGTTACACATAGCATGTACCTTCCCCGAAGTTGTAGTATGGCTGCCTTAATGGCAGGATAAACAACGGTCATACACACAAAACTCCTCTCCCTTTGTTGGGTAGGTTGGATTCATCCTTGCCTGTCTATACAGGGAGTGTCCGTTGGAGTATCAGCCTGCATACGCAGAAAAAAAGGGGAAAAAAACAGGCTTAAGGATGATGAATATCTATGCTATTTAGCCATTGTTTTGTGTTGCTCGTTTCTTTTCCAGAATGAAGCATATCTCAGAATACCCCCCCCCCCCCCCCCCCCTTTTTTTTTTTTTTTTAATGAAATAGTCTTGAAAAGGCCCTGATGGGCAGTAGCATTTATACAAGATAAACTGTGAAATTGTCTGTAGGCGCGTCACATCCGAGGGCATTAAAACCATACTTGTTTATAGGCTTGTGCGTGCGTGCATGCGTGCGTGCGTGCGTGCGTGCGTGTGTGTGTGTGTGTGTGTGTGAGTGTGTGAGTGAGTGTGTGTGTGTGTGTGTGTGTGTGTGTGTGTTGATGAACCCGAAAACTTAGAAAGATACGTTCTCGAGAGACGGTAGGAATGAAGCAGTCTCCAATTCTCCGAGGTCCGTGCAGACAGAGGCACTTTTCCGTCTTCGGCAACCGAAAAGTGGAAACAGTGTGGTGCAGGCTGCTGTACTGGTGGTTGTACTTTGTCATTCATTTTTTTTTTCTCCCTTTATTTTGCTTTTTTATTTGTTTTTTTACCTTTTAGAGGGCGGAAAAGCTCCGTGTCGCGCCCCATGTAACAAACCACTCTTTATACAAACATTTAAGTGAATACTGAAGTTCATTTATATCAGCACAAGCGCGTGATTGCAGGCTGCCGTTAAAAAAACAACCCGCACTTTAGTAGCTAAAAAGATCACACTAGAACACACAAAACATTCATAAATGCATGTTTACGCCCCCCCCCCCCCCCCCCCCCCCCCCCCCCCCCCCCATCTCCATCTCGTCCTACTCTCTTTGCCTGTAGGCATTGACAATACAACAGAAATAACACATTGGTAAAGACTACACACGCACGCATATCTACACACACACACACACACGCACACACACACACGCACACACACACACACACACACACACACACACACACACACAAGAGGAGTCATGCTGTTTTGAACCCAGCCGGAAACGGAGGTGTCGTAAAGGCTGCAAGGAAAATAAGATAGGACCACATACAAAATGGAAGTGCCAAAGCCCAGGCAAGTTCAAACCGCGTACAATGTCTAGACACAGATAGGTGCAAACAGGTGAAAGTAAGAAAGGGTATGGAAAATGTAGGAACAGTTGAAAAAAAAATTGAAAAGGTGAGAAAATGATATCAAAAGGTAAAGGGAGGAAAATGAGCTAGAAACTATGAAAAAGGGTAAGTAAAACTAGCAGAATTATCAAAGCCAACCAAGCAAGCAACCAAACAATTTAAAAAGATCAGAAAACGAAAAGATGGCAGGGACAGTTTTGGGGGGGGGGGGGGGGGGGGGGGGGGGGGGGGAAGTTTGGAAGAAGTCTGAGAACAGGTTGGAAACGGTGGGGGAAAAGATAGGAGCAAGAAGAGGTAGATGCAAAGAGGAAGAGAGGATGAAAGGAGGAAGTGACAATAAGAAATAGCGAAATATAGCTCAAAGGGGGAAAAGCTGGGGGAGAACGTATGGAACTAAAAACAGATGGGAAAGGTCTGAAACAGTGATATTGATCAACCAAACCACACCTCGGGTCATCTGCACTGGAGTTCCGGGTCACACCACGTGGAGGAGAGCTGAGGGTCTCTGGACAAAAAAAAAACCTGGCCCTCATTAGTCCCTGCGCTGTGGTCTCGTGGCCAAGGACACGTTCCACGAGGTCAGGCCTCCTGCCGAACTGACCTCGCCTCCCCCAGTTGGCCTCCAGCCACAGCTTTCTGCATTGTCTTCTTCTGAGAGAGAGAGAGAGAGAGAGAGAGAGAAGAGAGAGAGAGAGAGAGAGAGAGACCGACAGACAGACAGACAGACAGACAGACAGACAGACAAAGACAGAGAGACGGACAGAGACAGAGAGAGAGCAATGCGCGAGGAAGCAGCACTAAAAGAAGGTGCGCAAACTGAGAATCCTAAGATGCAGGCCTAACGAAAGACCTCATCGTGACGACAGAGACTTCTCCCCAAGAACACCCCCACCCCCACCCACCCCCTACACACACACACACACACACCTCTCGGCTGACCAGATTCTCTCCATCCAAGACGCCAGCTACAACCTTGACAAGGAGCCTGGGGGGTGCGGGCGGTATTGTTGGATGGGGGTGAAGTGAGGTGGGGTGGGAGTATCGAGGGGTAGGGTGGGAGATGGGATACTGGGATCGAGGACTCCCCGCAGAGGGCACGTGACTATAACGAGCTTTAGCTGGAGGTAAAAAGAAAAATAAAATGAAGGTGAGCGAACACCCATACCTGCTCAACGGTTATTAACGGACGTGATTAACTTGACTTGCCCTCTGGGCAGGGAGAGGAGGGAGGGGAAGTGATGTGGGGGGGGGGGGGGGGGGGTGTTCATTGCCAGTGGAATCTGTGGAGTCTTTCTTCTATTTAAGCACGGTGCTGGGTCGTTCATTCGCGTATGTGGGTAGGGGGTGGGAGGCAAGCGAGAGAGAGAGAGAGAGAGAGAGAGAGAGAGAGAGAACATATGTAAGACAGCGTCCAAACAGAATTCGAACGTCAAGTGAAATCAGTACGTTATCCTTAAATAAGACTGAAGAGCAGAAACCAGTATATTTCGAAAATTGGATCTATCTAACCTATGTGTGTTCAGGTCTTGACTCCTCTATCTGAACAGAAGGGAGGTTGAACGTGAAGGAGGAGAATGTTGAAACGAACGCAGAGATTTTCAAATGATGGAATCGATTTAGTGAATTGACACTTTTAGTGTGTGCCGGACAGAACTGATGTTGCTACGCCTGGTTGTCTGGCAGGTCTTGTATCATTTCTGGGACGTCCAAACTAAGTACTTCGCAGTTGATGGGTAGGAGTCGTAGAGGGAGGTCTGTCTCGTTTTTAAGAACCCGATTCATTCTCGGGGAAAGGGTAGATCTCGCAAAGTACGTATATTTCGGGAAGGGGGGGGGGGGGGGGGGGGGGGCGGGGTAGATAACTCGTACTGAAGCGCTAAATGCTGACTTGGTGAGGGAGAAAAAGGGAGAGGGATTTCAACTAATGTCTTAGTGATGAGGGGAGAGACGGAAACCATGTGATCAGTTGGTTTATGAGGGGGGGGGGGGGGGGGGGGGGGCAGGGAAGCCAAATGATCCCTGGATTATAAAAGAAGGAGGGAGGGGAGAGTGAAGGATGGCAAATAATCTCTTGGTAGGGGGGGGGGGGGGGGGAGCCAAACGATCACTTAGTCATGAGGGTGGGATAGAAGCTAAAATGTGATAATCAGCTGGCTATGAGGGGGGGAAGGGTGTGAGGAAGGAGGGGGAAGCCATGTGATCTCTGCATTATTTAGGAAAAGTGCATTATTAGCAAAAGGTGGTGGTGGTGGTGGTGGTGGGGATGATCATTTGGTGATGAAGGAGGGAAGCTAAATGATGACTTTTGTGATAAAGGAGGTAAACAAGATGATGACTTGTTGATGAAGGAGGGAAGTCAAATGATGACTTGGTGATGAAGGAGGGAAGTCAAATGATGACTTGATGATGAAGGAGGGAAGTCAATTGATGACTTGGTGATGATGGAGGGAAGTCAAATGATGACTTGTTGATGAAGGAGGGAAGTCAAATGATGACTTGGTGATGAAGGAGGGAAGTCAAATGATGACTTGGTGATGAAGGAGGGAAGTCAAATGATGACTTGATGATGAAGGAGGAAGTCATATGATGACTTGGTGATGAAGGAGGGAAGTCATATGATGACTTGGTGATGAAGGATGGAAGTCAAATGATGATTGGTGATGAAACAGGGAAGTCAAATAATCACATGAATAATGAGAGAGAGAGAGAGAGAGAGAGAGAGAGAGAGAGAGAGAGAGAGAGAGAGAGAAGAGAGGGACGGGGGGAGGGGACCAAATGATCACATAGTCATAGTGATGGAGGGGAAAAACAAAGTTAGTCGTATTACCGACTGGTCGAAGGTGCAGGGAATTGTTAGATTCACCTTGTCTAAGGAACGGCACTCAGGAAGATAAACCCCATTCCTCCCTCTCCTATCGCCTCCTGACTTTCCGTAACAAAATATCAGGTACCACTGAACTGCCGGTGGGCAGAGAGGTTTTTCCAGTTCGTCAAAATCGGACCCTGTGGTTGGAACTCACGGTTGTCGGCTGTACAGCGGAATGATGCTCTAACCATTCGAATACAGGCACCGCTGATGAGGACAAGAGGGAAGCCCAATGGTCACTTGATGATGAAGGAGGGTAGCAAAATGCCACGTGATCGGAAGGAGAGAAACAGATGGGGCGGGGGGGATGGGGTGTGTGTGTGTGTAGGGGGGGGGGGGGGGGGGGGGGGGGGGGGGGAGGGATATGTCAGATATCAACGTAAAATACCAGTTTCCAGTATCAGCCTCATGGCAAGACGGATATGCTATCCGACAGACGACTAGGAGTTCTGCTCAAGTCACAAGGTCGAGCATAATAGTAACTCTCACCGCCTCCCCCACTCGTTCCTTCCATTCTGACGGTGTCACGTGACCGAGAGGGGGCACGTGGACAGTTACACAAGAGGCAGGGAGGCCCTCTGCCCCATTCCCCAGTCCAATTGTCCCTGGACACGGTATGTGGACTTTGGACACAGGTCACAAGTCATGTCCGACCCCTCCCCTCTCACACACCCCGCCCCATGTCCAGTCCAGCCCGGCCGACCTGCTCTCCAAAAGTGACCAACTGCCGGCCATTGTGGCGGCTCCCTGGTGGCCCGCACCGCCCTCACGGGATTCCGCCATTCGTCACACAGACCCACCCCTCCCAAATGGTCGCCCATTGTTCTCCCTGCCCCTGGACTTGGGCGCCGTCGTCGGCAGCCATTCCATTCTGAACCCCCACATTCATCCATCCATCCATCCATCCATCCATCCATCCATCCCACCCGTCCCACCCTCTCTCGTCCAGAACTGGGCAGCTTGGACCTCGGGCTTCAAAAGCTCTGCCCGCTTCTTCCAGGATGGAAGTGGCCCTAACTCCCGTTTATTTCAGATCTCCACCCCCCACCCGCAATCCTCTACTCCCCCCCCCCCCCTCTTTCCCCTCCCATCTAGGGCTTTTGAAACGGGTACCTGTAATTAAAACGGAGCCGGGCGAAGGAGGGATGAGTGGGCGTGTGTGGGAAGGGGGAGGAGTGGCGAGGGGAGGTGGAGGAGGAAGGGGTGTGGTGTAATGATATTCATCATTTTCTGCCCCTCTGACGACTGCCAGGCGACCGGCCCCTATGCCGCCACCATGGCGGAGCGGTGTCCGCCCGGGCGGCGGAGCGGAGGAGAGGGGGACAAGACAAGTGACAGGAATCATGCTGGATCGCCTTCACCAGCTCCTGGTCGCCTCGTCCGTCCGCCACCCCACCCGCCTCTCTCTCTCTCTCTCTCTCTATCTCTCTCTCTCTCTCTCTCGATTGTCTCTGTCTCTCTCTCTCTCTCTCTCTCTCTCTCTCTCGACTGTCTCTGTCTCTGTCTCTCTCTCCCTGTCTTTCTCTCTCTCTCTCTCTCCACCCTCCTCTCCCCACTCTGCCATTCAGCCTCCCACCGTCCCTGACAGTCTGCCGCACGTGGCCCTCTAGCTAGGAGGCAGCGCTGCTTCCTCTCAAATCTGCATCCCGTCTTGGGGGGGGGGGGGGGGGGGGGGGGGGGGGGGGGGGGAGCAGAGAATGGAGAATGGGCAGCTTTGTGTGGGAGTTGTCAGAGCATGAGCAAGGAAGTCGTTGAAATGCAAACAGTATTCACTTCGGTCACTGGTTAGGGGTACGGGGTGTGTGTGTGTGTGTTGTGTGTGTGGGTGGGGGTTGGGGGGGGGGGGGGGGGGGGGGGGGTTATTATAGACAGTCGACGGCGGGCCGGCGGTGCGTCGGGCCGCGCCGGCTTGAGCGCATCCTGTGGGAGGTTTCAATCCGAGTCGGTCTGAGAGACTGGTTTCGGTCAGTGCGGTGCGGGTGGGTGTGTGTGTGTGTGTGTGTGTGTGTGTGTGTGTGTGTGTGTGTGAGAGAGAGAGAGAGACAGAGAGAGAGAGAGAGAGAGCGGGAGAGAGAGACGTCGACCGTAATGATCTTTTGGTAGAGGTGTCGCAGGAAAGGAAAAGGAAGAGAGAGAGAGCGGGGGGAAAAAAAAAAAAAAAAAAAAAAAAGAAAAAAGAGGACCTTGGCCCGCCTGCTTGCTGGGGCCTGGATTAATTCCTCCGACACCGTCATTTCCTGGAGGGGCCGCATGTTGAAGCTGCTGTTGGATATGATTAGCACGAGCCTAGGAGGAGCAGTAGTCACCGCCGTGGACAATCAGGGGAAGTCTTGAAGTGGCGCCGCGCTCCGCTCCGGGTGGAAGGCAAACTGGTCCCACACGTCTGCCTATCCTGCCCCGTGCATGGGGGAGGTTTTCAATCGGGTTCTTCCGTTCCGCTGAGTCGGAGGGAGTGAGGGAAGGGAGCGGAGGGAAGTGGTGGAGGAGGGAGATGGGGGGGGGGTGGTGGGGGTGGGGGCGGGCAGAGACTGAGAGAGATGGATGGGGGAGGAGGGGGGGGGGGGGGGGTTTAAAGCTAAAGATACTATTGAGAGAGAGAGAGAGAGAGAGAAGGAGAGGATGGGGAGAGAGAGAGAGAAAAGAGATGAAAAAATGTGATGGAAAACTGAAGAAAATACATCAGAGAGAGAGAGAGAGAGAGAGAGATTAATTGACGCTTGAGACTGCATGCTTAAAACTTAATGTATGGAAACTTGATACTGCTAATCGTCGCGTATTACATACGGCGCGAGAACGCAAGAGCGTGCAAACACACACCCACACACAACACACACACACACAAACACACACACACACACACACGCACGCACGCACGCACACACACACACACACACACACACACACACACACACACACACACACATATATATATATATAAGCACGCACGCACGCACGCACGCACACGCACCACACAGGCAAAACATACACATGGCTGTGAAGATTATCAAGTGACAATCAGGGCGAGTATTATCCGGCTAGCAATGGAGAGACATCTTGGAGAGCTGAAAACAACAATCACATCGTACATGTTCAAATAATATATAGTCAGCCAGTGGAAGCGAAGGTGATGTACATTTGCACCACAACCCACCACTTCTCCTCTGGGCACGATTTTTTTTTTGGTCTTTTTAATTACGTTATTTTTGTCACTGTTCTGCGCCAAGATCGAGGATTCGTTCTCGCTTTCAAATTCTATGTCATATGCGATTGTGCAGGTAACTGCGGAGTCTTCCCAGGTACAAAGAAGTCAGAATGTCACAGCATGAAGCGAAGTAAACAATAATGGTCTGAACTACCCAAATGAAGAGTGAGTTCTTTGTCCGAGTCACCGTTGATCTGTATACTGCTTCCCTGCGAAAACTGGCGTGAGTGACGTGGGCACAAAGTGGGGAGGCAAGGGAAAGAGAGAGAGCCATTGCCACACCCATGACGTGGTCACACCACGCCAGGAACGAAATGATCTTCGGGCAGTTAGCTGACTGTGAGAGTGTCGCTTATTAATCAGTGCGACAAGAACTGGAAAGGACTGGTTATTCCTAGAGCGGACTTGGCGTGTGGTGGGTGGGTGGGGAACGAACCTGATACTGACCTGAGAAAGTGTGTGTGTGTGTGTGTGTGTGTGGCCCCTTCATGGTCAGCTGGGCTTTGTATTGATTGTCCTACTTGAAGAAGACCAGTATGTCGAAAGGGCGTGTTGTTTCTACTTTGTGTCTGGTTTCCTTCTATTCGTGTTGGGGGGTCCAGTAACACAACGTTTACTCTGTAATCACAAATAGAAGGGAGAGAAGAACAGTGAAACGGAAAGGGTGTGTGTGTGTGTGTGTGTGGGGGGGGGGGGGGGGGGGGGGGGGGGGGGGGGGGGGGGGGGAAGGAGGTAGAAGGAGGTAGAAGGAGGTTGTTGTTTTAATGACCATGTTCGTGGTGGGTTCGTGTAAAATTCTTCACTCTCGGCAGGTTCATGGGAACTGACTGGATGGAGGTTGTGCTCCCTTCCCTTCTCCCCCCTCCCATCCTTCCCCCTCTCTCCTACCTACAGAGGGTGGTCACTCGTGTACGATGGTTCCGCGCATGGGCAAAGGCATTGACGTTAAGTGGAAGATGGTCTGCTGCGTTTCACAGCAGGCAGCATTGAATAGATCTCTGCACAGCAGTGTACAGTGTCTCCTCTGGTGGCTCGCCTCGTAGACGACCTGATATTGGTCACTCCCTGTGTAGTGCTGGTACTGAGACTGCTCCAGGGGGGATTCTGTGTGTTGTTGTGTATGGGGAGAAGCAGAGCGGGCTCAGAATATTGAGAGGGGATGGACGATATGGAAAGAGGAAGGGGAGAGATATGAGAAAGAGGAGGGGAGAGAGAGAGATGAGAGAGAGAGAGAGAGAGAGAGAGGAGAGAGAGGAATGAAGAAGACGAACTAGGTAAAAAAGACAAGAAGAAAGAAATAAGAGAGACAAAAATAATAAAAGGGACAGGGGGGGGGGGGGAGAAGAAACCACACACACACACACACACACACACACACACACACACACACACACACACACACAAACACAGAGAGAGAGAGAGAGAGAGGAGGAGAGAGAGAGAGAGAGAGAGAGGAGAGAGAGGAGAGAAATGGAGAGAAGCAGTTGAAAGAAAGCAAGAAAGGAGTGGAGAAGGGGACGTATGGTGGGGAAAAGACAGAAAGAAAGGACGAAAGGAGAGAAAGAGAGAAAAAAAAAGGAAAAAAAGAAAAAGAAAGAGAGAAATAAGGTGGAAATGGAGAGGGAAAAAAAGGGGGATGGGTCGAACAAAGACTAAAAAGAAGGAAAGAAAGAATTCAAGGAGGGAAAAGGGGAAGACCAAAGACAGAAGAAAGAACGGAAGAAGAGACAAAAAGATAGGAGAGAGAAAGAAAGGATTAAAAGAGAAGGGGCTGGGTGTTGGGGGGGGAAAAAACCCTCCAGGAGTTAGGGGAAATACGAAACACAAGAGACCATTAAAAAGGGGGAAAAAAAGAAAAGAATATGGGGGGGGGGGGGGGGGGGGCCCCGGGAGGGAGAGAGAGAGAGGAAAAGGGAAGAAAGAAAAGAGGCAAAAAAGGGAACGAAAGTAAGGAATAAAAAAAAAGGGAGAAAAAAAGACAGGAAAGAAGAAAAAAGAGACGAGGGGAAAAGGCGACCCTTGGATAGTTCCAAGGTCTTTACACCTCAAGCTCTCTCACCTGCCGACCCTGGCTGATTAAAGCCTATCTCACCTTGTCCCCTCGAGATGTGGACTTAATAAGCTGTCTAGAGCATCGCAGATTTTTTTTTTTTTTTTTTTTTTACTTAATAATTAATAAGCTGGAACCTCCCAGGGTTTTTTTTTCCCTTTTTTTTCGTTGTTAAAATCTTCCTTTTTCCCCTTTCTTTTATACTCCTACGTTTTCACTCCCCTCTTTCCCCGCGTTCTTTCTAAATCTCACCCCCCCCCCCACCCTCCCACCCCCCACCCCAACTCTCTCTCTCTTCCTCTTGTCTTCCCAAGCGAGTCCCTTGCGAACAATTGCACTCTGCTCTCCCTCCCCGCAGTCCCACCCTCATTCTCTTCGTCCTCCTGCCCTCCCTCCTGTCTTTTTCAAGACAATCTTTTCTCACACGTCCTGAACCCTCTCCCCTTTTCCCCTTTCAATCTCTTCCACCCCCCCCCCCCCCCCCCCCCCGCCCCCCCCCCCCCCACCCCCCCCCCCCCCCCCCCCCCCCCCTAAACCTCCTCCTACCCCTTTACGCACATCCCAACTCTTTTTAGAAAGTCACGCAAAAGATTTTTTTTTTTTTTTTTTCTAAACTTTATTTCACATCACTTGGCGCTGAAAGCAGCGTTGTTATACCTGAGCTTCGACCTTAACAAGCCCTCCCTCCCCCCCCTCCCCCCTCTTTCCTCTCCCCTCACATCCTCCTACTCCATCCTCCCTATTTCCTCCCAGCAGATGTCAGACTTGTCCTTCAGGGTTAGTGATCTCTCCCATCCCCCCCAGCTCTCCCCCCCCCCCCCCCCCCCACCCCCCCCCCCCCCCCCCCCCACCACACACACACCAACTCCCCATCGCACACCTGCTCACCCTTCCTGCCTACGCTTATAACCTCCCGTGATAAAAGAGTTCTGTCCCCTCCTGCTAGGACAAAAGACTCGGGCTGTCTTGCCTCCTACTCTGCCCTCCGTCTCCCTCCTCTCCCCCCCCCCCCCCCCCACCCCCACAAGCCCCACCCCCACCCTTCTTCCACTATCCCCTCACCACCTCATCCTCACCCACCCATAAAAGACCCCCGTTCGGGGGTGTTGGGTTTCAGAAGCTGTGATTGGGACCCCACCACCGTTGCGCCCCGGGGGTGAGAAGGATGACGATGAGGAGCGAAGAAAAGGATTAGCTGAGGGCCACAGGGGCGGGGAGGGGGGGGAGGGGGGGGACAGGAGAAGAAGAAAAAAGAGGAAGAAAAACACACACACACACACACACACACACACACACACACACACACACACACAGAGGCAGAAGCGTGTGGGCAGCAGCAGCCTCTTCCAGAGTGACGCCATACTAGATCAGCCCCATTGGGGGAAAGGTAAACAGCACAGCAGGGGCACCACGACCCTTTGTCACCGCTGCTCCTGCAAACACGCCCATCCATCCCCCCACACCTCCGCCTTTTCCCCTCCCTGCTTCTACCCTTGTCGTCCACGCCCATAGTTTAGAGTAGGTCGGCTGGCTCCATACATGCATATGTGAAACTAATGAACATTGCCGTTGATGAGGGGGATACCATGGAAAACTTTGATCCCTGCCTTCCTTCCCCCCCTACCCCCCCCCCCCCCCCCCCCCCCCTTCCCTACCCCCACCCCCCGCCTTCCAGATGCACGCTTAAAAAGCGCGTGCGCCTTCCCACCTCTCTCCGATCTCCCACAGTGCATGTACAAACGCACCCCACCCACCCACCCACACACGCACAAACGCTCTCGTGCGCGCGCTCGCTCGCACACATGCACGCTCGCACGCACGCACGCACACACACGCACACACGCACACTTTCTCACAGAGCTACTGACCGAAACCAGTTTATTGTCGGATTAATTAAGCATGGAGTGTTCTGACCGATACGTGGATTTTACATGCATGCTTTGTGAAATTGCGTGAATGGAACCCACGTTTGCGGGGGTACCACAAGCCGCCG
>JADBJO010003220.1:203340-205840 GCA_016801955.1 Conus betulinus
GACACTGCATGCTTTCGTTCCTGTGCGTATGACCTTAAAGTGAAGGGGAAACGTATGGGGCGGTGTTTGTGGTTTCACCTGTCACTCCACCTGTTGGTCTGTCGACAGCGCTTCGTCCTCCAGCTTCCCGACCTGGTGTCCTTTGTCACAAATCTCACCTAGTGCAGGGAAGGGGGTAGAGAGAAGGGGGGGGGGGGGGGGGGGGGGGGGGGGGGGGGGGGGGGGGTCGGGAGGGGCGGGGAGAGGGGAGGGAGGGGGGGTGAATGGGGTAGGGAGAAAGGTAAAGGGGACACGAAAGGGGGTGGGGGGGGGGGGGGGGGGGGGGGGTTAACGCATCCTGCGTTTTTACTCTTCACCTGTGTATGTGTGTGTGTGTGTGTATGTGTGTGTGTGTGTGTGTGTGTGCATTTTTTCATTAGTTGTTTTTCAAGGACAGATTGACACCTATGCGGCATGTTTTTCAAGGACAGATTGACACCTATGCAGCAGGTGCTTTTGTTGACAGCAATAACATCTGACTGACACCTTGTCATAACGTTCCCCCCCCACCCCCACCCCCACCCCCGGAGCTTCCCCAGCAGAGCGATGGCGGGTGCATTTTAGAGTCATTTATGTGTTACGAATGTCACATTTCATGTGATGTTTTGGTTGGAGATGGTTAGGAGGAGGAGGGAAAGAGATGATGGAGGTGTGTGCGGGAGGGGGGGGGAGGGGAAGGGGGGGGGGGGGGGGGGGGGGGTTGAGGGCACGGCACAGTCAAGTGGTTCGAGCGTTCGGTTTCAGAGCGGACGGTCGAGAGTTCAAAGAAGGAATACGCTTCCACATTCTGGTTCGAATCACCCCTGGGGTCGGTTTGTATTCATTGATTTATTTGTTGTTGTTGTTGTCGTTGATTTTCATCATCACTATCCATCCAGCAGTAAAAATTGATGTTCCCAGTTGAGTTTGAGGAAGGTGAAGGCGGCGGAGGTCTCTACAGGGTCAGACTCGGTCTTTCATTGTGTCATGCCGTAGACACGGTGAACCTCTGACAGTACGCTGTCAGCTCTGGCCGCTGCTTGTCTGTGGTGGGACTTGATCGTTTCCGCATTTCAGCAAGGTTAGACACTTAAGGAAGAAAGCGATTGTAGCGGATTATATGGAAGCTTGGGAAAATTGCAACCATGATACAGAGGGCTAAGTGAGGTGATTATCCCTGTCATTGATGTCATTTTTTTTTTCTTTACTCCCATTAAAGCCGTACTCGGAAAGTACAGTATTAGTGAATGATAAATTCACAGGATTTTTTTTTTTTTACGTCATTTGGTTTAAGGCTTACAGCCAGCAGAAGTGATAAACAATCTGTGATTTTAATCACGTCATTTGGTTTAAGGTTTACAGCCAGCAAAAGTGATAAACAATCTGTGATTTTTTCACGTCATTTGGTTAAGATTTACAGCCCAGCAGGAGTGATAAACACAATCTGATTTTTTTTCACGTCATTTGGTTTACGGTTTACAGCCAGCAAAAAGTGATAAACAATCTGTGATTTTTTACGTCATTTGGTTTAAGGTTTACAGCCAGCAGAAGTGATACAAAATCCAGGAGACGGGGGGTGTCGGAATCTTTCTGACTCGGAACAGATTACCACCAGAACAACTACGCACTTAGACGGAGTAGCGGGAATCGAACCCGCATTCTGTGACTGCAAACTGTGTACTGTGCCACTTTGTTGACCCGGCCCCCACATGGTATTAATGGATTGGAGGCGTTTTGGGGGAAAAAAAAAGTACCGTCCCACAACCCGTGTCACCAGAACGACAACACTTTCAGATGGGACTGCAGGATTTGAACCCGGGAGTGTGTGGATTCGAAACTGGGTGCTTTACCACCCGATCTTCCCCAGCGTGCAGGTGATATCAGTAGATTCGAGGCTTGTGAAAGTAAAGTCCCTTGACTCGTACCACCAGAACGAAAAAACAAATAAAGATGGGGTTACAGGATTCAAACTGGCGATTGTGTGACTATGACTATCGGTGCTCAGCCACATAGGCTACCCGGCATCCAGAGGTTACCAGCTGATTAGAAGCTTTTAAAGTATGATTTACGGTATGGACCCCCCTTCCCCTTCCCAACAGATGGTGTAGAGGGATTCGAACGTTCAGCATCAGATTGCCGATTCTGTGGTCTTCCTTTCAATTGACCCGGCGCCTAGAGATGGTATTAACCCTTTTATTTCCAGCGGTGTTGAAACCCCAGCGTCTAACACCGGCTGATTTTGATTCTCACTTTCCCTAGATCCTGGCATCTCATCAGTTCTGGAGCCATTCGCTCTCTGAATGGAATAACGTAAAGTCACTGTCGTTTTAAACTGTTTTTTGTGTGTTTCCTTTTCTTCACACAATGAAGATCTGCCCATTACAAGGGGGATAAGCCTTTTCACGTCTTCTCCCCCCCCCCCCCCCCCCCCCCAAACCCATGAACGATGAAGAAATGTCATTACAGGAGTTGATAAAAGGAA
>JADBJO010003220.1:213340-223340 GCA_016801955.1 Conus betulinus
TTCAAATCTCTCCTCCTCTCTCCCCTTCCCTCCCTCTCTCTCTCTCTCTCTCCCTCCACTCTCTGTCTCTCTCCTCTCCCCCTCTCCTCTCACCCGTCTCTCGCTCTCTCCTTTCACCTGTGCCCCAAACTGTCATCTTCCTCCTCCTCCTCCCCTCTCACTCCCCCTCTATCTCTCTCCCCCTCCCCCCCACGGCTCCACATGTCCAGGATGTACTGTGTCCTCTCCTCTCTCTCCACCGTCTCCCCCCTTCCCGCACGGCATGACAGTTGTGATCTCACGTATGTGAGGACTAGAGTCTCCTCTCGTGCGTCCCCTTATGTCCTGATAACTCTCTCCGTCCTCTCTCCTCTCCCCTCTCCCGCTCTCTCAGGCATCCTCTCACCTCTCTCTCTCGTGCTCTCTCTCTCTCTTTCTCTCTCTGTGTGTGTTGTGTGTGTGTGTGTGTTTTGGAAGGATACATGTATGATGATGTGTGTGTGTGTGTGGGTGTATTATCCTTAAAAAGTGTGTTTGAATGGGCACATGGATGCGCACATATGTATGTTTGTCTGTAATATAATGTATGTACGTACTTACGTATGTATGTATATATGTATGTATCAATGTATTATGTACGTACGTTTGTCGTGCTCCTTCCCATGTTGACTGCTGCCTGGGGAATACTGTTTTGTACATTTTATAAAATGTCTGTTGCTTAAGGTCCACAGACCTGTCTGTGAAAATTCACTTGTGTCTGTCATACTGCGTTGTTAGTCGACCCGTCGTTGCAAATTGTACAAACAACAGACATGAGACATGCCCACACCAGTAGCCCCCAGGTGACAGTCGGCGTGTTTTCTGTTTCGTTTTGGTTTTGCCTTGTTGGCTGAAAGCTGCCACTTCATGGGAGATTCTTGAACTTGGCAGTCACCTTAGCTGTGTGAAAGCTGTTAATTAAAGGAAGGTTGTGGAGCTGACGGTCACTTTAGCAATGTGAAAGCCATGAATTAAAGGAATGCTGTGAAGTTGTCAGTCACCTTAGCTGTGTGAAAGCTATGAATTAATGGAAGGTTGTCAAGTTGACTGTCACCTTAGCTATGTGAAAGCTATGAATTAAAGGAAGGTTGTCAAGTTGTCTGTCACCTTAGCTGTGTGAAAGCTATGAATTAAAGGAAGGTTGTCAAGTTGTCTGTCACCTTAGCTATGTGAAAGCTATGAATTACAAGAAAGGTGAAGAAGTTGTGTGTCACCTTAGCTATGTGATAGCTGTGAATTAAGAGAAAGGTGATGAAGTTGTCTGTCACCTTAGCTATGTGAAAGCTATGAATTACGAGAAAGGTGAAGAAGTTGTCAGTCTCCATGGCCGTCGTCTGAAACAAGGGCAAAGACTGCGACGCCAAGTGGCGGAACAAACAAACATACAAAACAAACGCCATGCGTTTCCGTTTGTTGTGTGTGCTTCAGGCGAGACGAATAACATTCAGCACAAGGAGGACCGAGGACAGTCAGTCAGTCACGCTCACTTGTGTTGTCTCAAGACAGGGATCGCGCTAACGCAAAAATCACGCGTATTTCACGCATTTCACAGACCTGCGTACGCAATTTTTGACTTTTAATGCGTAAGTCGTACGCAAAAAAAGCCTTGGTCAGTAGGCTGTGCACCGAACTAAAGAAACAGGCGTCAGCGTCTGAAGCGGTGACTCTCTCACCTGCCTCACTATGTCCGTTTCGTTTTTTTTGCGTTTTTGCGCCCACTGGCAAAGAAGAATCTGGATACTGCGACCGCTAATAATGCGCTGTAGCGATCATAAAACAGACTATAGATAGTGTCGGACGCGCAGGCAGTGACGCACGCGTGTCATCAGTTTAGATCCCGCGAATCTGCCGTCGTTCTTTCCCGCCATCGCCCCAGTTTTATGGGAAACAATGGCAGAGAAAAAGCGGCGATCCCTTTCGCGTTTCTTTTCGCAGAAAAGGTCACTAGGCTAGATCAGAGTGTTTCAGAATCATCAACTCCTCCTTTCTCAGAAGTCGAACCTTCCACGGCTACAGCAGAAGTGGAGCATTCAGGGATTAATCCGATTTCATCTTGGGAGGTGGAAAGATCAGACAGTATTAAAAAGACCTTGTTTGACTTTGACGAGACGGTTTTTTTTTTTTTTGTTTTTGTTTTTTGTTTTTTTTTTTCCTTCCCACGTATCTCTAAGACTTCTGTGCGGACGCAAAAGCAAGCCAGTGGTATGCGTTTTTTTTCAGCCGGTCTGCGTATGAAGTACGCAACCAACAAAAACCTTGCGCAGTCCATCCATGCTGAGATGGAGGAGATACCTGACTGTCCGTCCTTTGTTTGTGTGGTCTTGACTTGTACATGTCTTACCTGAAGAAGACCTTGTGTGCGGCAAACCATGTTGTTGTGTTTATTTTGCAATTTGTTTGTTTGGTTTTTTTTCCCTTCGTTTGGCGGCGCAGTACTGAAGTTTATCGCTTTTTGTTTTATTGTTTGTATTTCCCGCCAGCAGTCAACCCCACTTTGAAACTTTTCGTCCCCAAAGCTGTGGGTTGATGAAAGGTTGTGAAGTTGACAGCCGTCACCATAGCTGTCTGAAAGCTGTGGAATGAGGAAAGGGTGTGAAGTTGACAGCCGTCACCATAGCTGTCTGAAAGCTGTGGATTGATGGAAGGTTGTGAAGTTTACAGGCCGTCACCATAGCTGTCTGAATGCTGTGGAATGAGGAAAGGGAAAGGGGTGTGAAGTTGACAGCCGTCACCATAGCTGTCTGAAAGCTGTGGAATGATGGAAGGTTGTGAAGTTGACAGCCGTCACCATAGCTGTCTGAAAGCTGTGGATTGATGGAAGGTTGTGAAGTTTACAGCCGTCACCATAGCTGTCTGAATGCTGTGGAATGAGGGAAAGGGTGTGAAGTTGACAGCCGTCACCATAGCTGTCTGAAAGCTGTGGGAATGATGGAAGGTTGTGAACTTGACAGCCGTCACCATAGCTGTCTGAAAGCTGCTGTTTTAACAACCGGGGTCTGAAGCCTAGAGAGGCGGGCCCATACACCAAATGTGAAGCTTCTTTCTTGGATCATTCTGCGGCGAGTGGTAAGACTCTCAGGGTTTCAAACAGTGCATGCACCCTCACACACACACACACACACACACACACACACACACACACACACGCGCGCGCGCGCGCGCGCGCGCGCGCACGCACGCACGCACGGAGAGAGAGAGAGAGGAGAGAGAGAGAGAGAGGGTTGCGTGCATTGTGGTCATTGTGTTTGACGCTGGAGTTGTGTATGGCAAAGTTGGAGCGGGCGACAGCGCAGATGATGCCATGGAGACGGCACGGAGAAGGATGCAGTCTAAATCACCACCACTCCCCAAAACCCACCAGCCAGCCAAACCAAACACAAAACCCCCCAAACAAACAGCCTTACCCCTCAAAACAAACAGCCTTGTTCGCCTCCCGCTGACTCGTTCGTTATTCGAATCCAGTCTGTAGAGTTTCTGAGCTAAACTCTGTAACCTCTGAGTAAGAGGCAGAGACTGATAACGGCATACATCAGTATTCTGCGATACTGTCCAATAAATTGTGGGGCCTTAATCGTCGGCAGCAGATTCGTCTTCCAGTAACTCGGCACTGGAAGGAGGTGTCGGCTCTTCATCCTCCATCAAAAGGGGGTGGGTAATAATACGACCAGCTAGGCAGGTCGCGTCGGAACTTGCAGCATGCATCGGTGCTGGCGATGGTACACAGATTCCGCGAAAAGCATGGCATTGGGGGAAGAGCCAGCCTGCATCTTGGACAGTTGGGCTTGCCAAACCAGGTGATGAGTGATACAGGGGAAAGACGTGAGTGGAAAGCGGAGGGGAAGGGAGAGAGGAATATGTTGGGGATAAGAGAGAGAGGGAAATGAAAGAAAAGGGGATGAAGAAGGTGGGGGGGGGGGGGGGGGGGGGGGGGGGGGGGGGGGGGGGGGGGGGGGGGGGGGGGGGGCAGGTGAAGTAATTAGAAGAGTTACGTTTTTTTTTTTTATTGTGATGTAGCGAAACTGCCCCGCTTGCTTCTCCGTCAGAGAAAATGTCCAAGTTGACCGTTTGTCCAACTTTTCATGTCGTCAGGTCTTGGCGACAGTGCCAGAGATAATGTTGAACGTCATCGTCTGTTCCAACCTTTGTCATGTCGTCAGGTCTTGGCGGCAGTGCCAGAGATAATGTTGAACGTCATCGTCTGTCCAACCTTTGTCATGTCGTCAGGTCTTGGCGACAGTGCCAGAGATAATGTTGAACGTCATCGTCTGTCCCAACCTTTGTCATGTCGTCAGGTCTTGGCGGCAGTGCCAGAGATAATGTTGAACGTCATCGTCTGTCCAACCTTTGTCATGTTGTCAGGTCTTGGCGGCAGTGCCAGAGATAACGTTGAACGTCATCCTCTGTCCAACCTTTGTCATGTTGTCATGTCTTGGCGACAGTGCCAGAGAAACTGTTGAACGTCATCGTCTCCTGTGGCTGCTTAGTCGGCTGACCAATGAGCATGAACTGATTTTTTTTTTTTTTTTTTTTTTTTTTTTTTATAAAGGAAAATGGTAGTAAATCCGGCAGACAACGAGAGAAAAACAAATTACTGACGAACACGACGCGTCTCGACCTCTTAGGTCTTCGCTCGTTCATCGTGTTCGTTGTCCTGAGTTGTTGATCTTGCCTGAAGAAGACCTAAAAGGTCGAAACGCATCGTGTTTTTTTTCTTTTGATTTGTTTTGCCCCAATTTTCTGACGGGTTTATTATAATTTTCATTGAAAAACTTTGTTTCAGTTTCCGCCTGCAGGCAACTGGTTTTGAAACCGACATGAATTCATTGACATGAAACGGCGAGAAGGGTGGGGGCGGGGGGGGGGGGGGGGGGGGGGGGGGGGGGGGGGGGAGGTAGGGGAAGAAAGGAGATGGAATCAACGTTATGTATTGTTCCAGGACTTTGACCATCAACGTCAAAGTGTGCGGCATTGCGAGAGAAAAGCTGGACGTGGCCATCTTGCCCATTCTCTAACGTCTTGTTTTGGGCCCACGCATGCATAGATATTGGACTTCCGCGTGCTGTCTTGTCAGCTCTTCTTGAAAGTCTGACCTCACAGGCAGCACCTGCAATGATGTTAAACATCACTGGCTTCTCCCCCCCTTAAATATCTTCAGTTCACGTTGTTCACAGCCAAACATCATGCTTTGTCCCCATCTGAAATACCTTCAGTTCACGTTGTTCACAGCCAAACATCACTGCTTTTGTCCCCATCTGAAGTACCTTCAGTTCACGTTGTTCACAGCCCAAACATCACTGCTTTGTCCCCATCTGAAGTACCTTCTGTTCACGTTGTTCACAGCCCAAACATCACTGCTTGTACCTTCTGAACTGTCTTCAGTTCACGTTGTTGACAGCCTGGTCGGTCGTGGAGGCCACATCAGGGTTGCTGTGATGTCTGGCTCTTGTGGCAGTGCAGCAGAAATATTGAACAGTGCTGCCTTGGTACCTCTGTGAATGGCACGCTTTGGAAGCATGCAGGATAAACTGAGTGGAAGAAACATGACTTGAGTGCCTTGCTTAGCGGTCATGCGACAGAAAGTCTTGGAACATCGCTGAGTTTTTCCTTCTTCGTGTTGCTTTGCGGTGATGCGTGACAAAGTGTTCGTTTTTATTCGTTTGTTCGTGTTGTTGATGTCTTGTCTCATCTTTCACCCCTTTGGTGGCGGTACTACAAGAGCAACCTGTTGCGCTCTGTTGTCTTGTGTCCCCTTCTTTAACGCCTGGCGTTGCTGTGATGCCAACGTAAGATTTTGAACACGGTTGTCCCTTATTGACCTGGCTTTGTGATAATAGAAAAAATCAAATGTTTAACCGTGTTGTCCTCCTTACTTTTGTGTTGCGACAATACAAAAATAAGATGTCGAATCTTGAACCTGTCCCTTGTATAATACTTTGTTTCGCAGAGAGTACGAGTTTTGTCTGTTTGTTTGTTGTTTGTTTTTGAAAATATGTTTGTTTGTTGTTTTTGAAATATACCTTGCGTGGCACGTAATTCAAGAATGAATTGGTTGAACACTGTTGCTCTCTTTTTACTTTCTTGTAAAAGTACACAATGAAATGGTCAACACTGTGCGCCCTGTCGCCGTCCTTCTCTGCTGTGGGGGGGGGGGGTGCCTTGCCTTGCACTTTTTTGTTTCGTTCATCTGCTTTGAACGTGTTGCTTTGCGAAAGCGCAAGAGACAGCAGTATTGAAAATGGCCGTGTCTTGCTTTTGCGAAACAAACGCGAAAAAGAGAGAAACTCTTCAACTTGTCTTCAAATCAGTACGGCGTGACGTTACCGGGGCAAAACTCAAACGATTGATCACACCCTTTCTTTGTGACACGCGACGACTCAAACACACACACACACACACACACAGAACAAACAAACAAACACCACCCCCCCCCCCCCCCCCCCCCGCCGAAGCTTCGGATATTCGCATCTGCTGCGTAGGTTAGACAGTAGTTGGTTCCGCGTGTTGTGACGGTTGTAATTTTTTGTTGTTGTTTATCCCCCCCCCTCCCCCCTCCCCCCCCCCCCTTCCCCTCCCCCTCACCAAGATTACGCCAGACTTGTCCATGAGGATGGCTGGAAGTGAGCAGTTAAATCATTTCTGGCGACAAGCGGCCTACATCATCAGAGAAAATGGGGCGAGCGGTGCTTGGGGCTGGCATAGTGACGTTGAGGGGGGGGGGGGGCCGGGGTGATTAGAGGCAGGAAATGGGGGCAGTAAACTCTGTGCCAATGAACAACCCAATCAAGGAGCCCTTCCCCCGTGCCGATAACGCCCGTTATCAGCCGGCCGGTGTTGGAGCGGCCAAAGAGCCCCCCCTCCACTGTGGGTTTGGCTCCCGTCCCGGGGAGAAATGAGAAAAGAAATTTATGCGAGGTGGACCCAACACCGACACTGACACGTATGTCGTCGGTCCATTTGTGTGGGGTAATAACATTCAGTACCTTATGGGACATCAAAGACAGTAAAGTACAACGCGTGATCGCACGCACGCACTTGCGCGCGCACCCACACACCCACAACCCACACACACGCACCATACGCACATGCATACACGTACATAACAGAGTACATCAACTGCACACACACACACACACACCACACACACACACAACACACACACACATACACACACACACACACACACACACACACACACACACACCGCAGAGAACCTCAGCTCTTCAAACCAACCTCCACCCGCCCCTCCCGCACCACCCCCCTCTCTCTCTCTCTCTCTCTGTCTGTCTCTGTCTCTCTGTCTCTGTCCCCCCCCCCCCCCGCCCCCCCCCACCCCCCACCCCCCCCCCCCCCCCCCCCCCCCATACATATACCTACACATACTCGGACTCTCAACCTCTCCCATCTCCTTTAATTTGAAATACTCTTTTGGGAAGTGGAAGGAACATGTGCAACAACATTCCTAAACATTGTATAGACAAGAGGAGTGGGATCAGAACGAACGAACGAACAATAACAACAACAACCACATTAACAACATATTATTATTATTATATTATTATTATTATTCGAACGTGTCTGCTTAGTGTTAAGAAAGTCACGATGCTGCCAAAGAGATTCAGACGTTTTAGAAATAATTTCAGAAACAGTTTCGTTTCTGAACTATTGTTTATGTTCTGCAAGGTCGGCACTTTCCTTTGTTGAAGAAGTTTCCTTTGTTTCGTGTGTGCCTTGTTCGCATCTGGTTTGGACGAATGGGCGCCGGAAGTCGCATCGGCCACAAATAACAAATAATAAAACTGGGAGCTTAGTCGGCATATTTTAGTTGTACACGATGCAAAACAGGCCAACAAATTAATATTCGATGCATGCGTCTTCTTCATTCAGACCTCGCTAATATTTGACAGAGAAGTACACGAACAATACTTCTCAAAAAAATGCCGTTCGCAGAAGGAAACAGCTTGTACAGCTGTACTTCAGAGCTGCCGCGGCGAGTCATTGTTGTACCATGAGAAACGAAAGCTGCCTACTATGTTTTCAGTTTGAGCAGTCAGCCTTCCAGTCACACAAACCCACACAGGCACTGCAGGTTATGACACATTGTCGTGTCGAACCAATGGAGTAATGCGCTGGCTTTTTGATAATTCAGCTTTGACCCCCGACATCAGAGCAGTTTCAACAGGAACTGTTACGAAAGTGTGGGGGGGGGGGGGGGGGGGGGGTGTTACAGGTTTCGTGAAGGGTGACTTCCTTCTCTGAGTTAAAGAGAGAGAGAGAGAGAGAGAGAGAGAGAGAGAGGAGAGAGAGAAAGCGGTTGGAAAGACTCCTTCATTCAATTTTGGCAAGAAACTATGGAAAGAAGTAATGCATGTCTTATTTACCAGCAACTCTATACCAGGTTTTTTTTTGTGAAGAAAAGTGCTAACACAGTTACCAGTCAGTATATCATTGCGTTGAAGAAATGTTATCATTATGCACTTGAAGTAGAACAAAGACAAGAAGATGGACTGTTGAGAGAGGAAAGAAAAAGGAGACTGTAATATGAATGGACAAGGTGACGAATTCTGTTTCGTCTTTGATTTGCCCCCAAATATCCAGCCATGCGTCATCAGTTTCTCCCAATACAATACTTAAGTATGTTCAGTGTTTGACCTGTGTTCATTTGTGTCGTCGGGTCTTCGATGAAATGTTTGCTGAATTTATCTCAGTACATAAAACTGAATTACATGAAGGTAATTAGATTGTCCCGACTTGCAGATGCCATGTTGGCACACCGGGCTATTGCCTTTAGGTTTTTGAAAACGTATTTGTGTGACTGGCCATTTTCTTTCAAAGTGCACGCTGATGACGGCTGGGTCCGTGTGTCACCCAAGCATGGTGTAAGAGGGGGATGAATATCCGTTGTTCTGAAGCAAAGTCGAGACTGCTTGCTCACCAGCAATTCTAAACCCACTCGAGAATCTTTAAAACAGATTTACTTCATTACTTAGATCTCCATTCACATCGTTCAGTTCAACCCAACCCCCCCCCCCCCCCCCCCCCCCCCCCCCCCCCCCCAAAAAAAAAAAAAAAAAAAAAAAAAGAAAGAAAGAAACTAGAAAAAAACAACAAACAACAACAACAACAAAAACAACGTTGTTGATCCCCCCCTCCTCGAATCCTTGTCAAAGACAATAACTCAACGACTGGTTATTTATAGAAGTTCTCGCAACCTTGACCTCTCTCACGATATTGGTTTACTAACGAGATTTTCGATCAACTGCAAGGTAAGCCGTTTTGCCACAGCACACACTGGATCATAACAATCGTTCATTATCCAACTGTGGAGACATTGCCGTACAATGAAGGATGTCTGGAATTCTCCATGGCAGGTCTCTGCCCTACAATGAAGGATGTCTGGAATTCTCCATGGCAGGTCTCTGCCCTAAGCCAAATGCAACAGTGGCATGTCTTGCCCTAAGCCCAATGGGGGGGGGGGGGGAGGGCGGGGGAGGGGGGGGGAGGGGGGAGGAGATGTGGTTGAGTGTGAAGGGGGCGAATGGAGGTGGGTGAGGGAGAGGGGGGGGGGGGGGGGTTAGCATTGGAGTGATGAGATGTAGGCCATGTCAGCTTTAGGCACATGTTTATGGCAGTCATAGAGTGTCGGTATGTCTGTTTTTCTTTCTTTCTTTTTGTTTTTGCTTCTTCTTCTTCTTCTTCTTTCGTGTTCCTTCTTCTTTCTTCTTCTTCTTTTTTTTTCTTTTTCTTTTTTCTCTCTTCTTTTCTTCTCTTCTTCTTCTTCTTTTTCTTTCTTGCTTGCTTTCTTTCTTTCTTTTTTGTAACTTTTATTTCTTTTGTTTAAATGAAGTCCGAGTGTGGTGGTATGACTAAGACCGAAGAGACCCGAAATAAAAACAGAAGACCCCCCCCCCCCCCCCCCCCCCAACCCCCCCTGCGCCCCAAATCAACCGGGGGCAAGACACCGGGGGGGGGGGGGGGGGGGGGG
>JADBJO010003220.1:236380-241380 GCA_016801955.1 Conus betulinus
GGATCTGGCTTTGTAATTCCAGATTACAAAGCTGAAAAATCATATTATTTAGGTAAGGGTCATTCCATATTTACAGCTGAACTTGTTGCTGTCCTGATGGCATTAAATTATTTAATTTCCTTGCCAGTCTCAATATTTAATATCCTGTTTTTGTGTTGATTCACAGTCAGTATTAAAAAGTTTGCATTGTTTTGAAAATACACAGAGAGAGGAATTATTATTTGAGATTAAGTACATGTTGCACTGTCTTTACATGAAAGGTACTAATGTTGTATTTTCGTGGGTCCCATCGCACACCCACCTCCTTCATTTTTAACGATCAAGCAGATAGAGCAGCAAAAAGGGGAGCAAAGAATATATTAGGTAGTATTAAGGTTGACTGTCCTTTGTCACACAAGGAAATTAGTCATATCATCGAAGGGATTTCTGGAGTCAATACAGTTCCTCATCAAAACCTCGTCAGCAAACTCTGTCAAACTTTGTGTCGATTAGCCGACCGGTTTCAAGCCTGGTTTTTAGACTTTTATGTAATTCCCTACGAACCAAGTATTGCCAGACTGTTAAGTGTGTATGTCGTGGGGATCTTTCAGTTCAACATGTGATTTTTGATTGTGAACTAACGAAACCCTTTTTGAATGGTGTTATACCAAGTGCTGACACTGGGCATGTTAATGTGTTTTTGACTTTTTAGATTCGTTGCCAGTTATTTCTCTTGTTAAATTAACGAGACACCTTTTGGTCTAATTTTTCATAGTTACTGTCCTATAATTCATCTGTCCTTTATTTTTGTTCTATGTAACCACATCGTCCTCTTCTCTTCTTTTATGATAATAGTCTAAAATTGTAAACACTATGTCCCCCCCCCCCCCCCACACACACACACACACACACACACACACTTCCCACACCTCAAACACCATCTTCGTCTTTCCATCTCCCCCCCCCCCCCCTCCCCCCCCCCCTCCCCCTCCGCTCTGTCTCCCTCCGTTTCTTTCCCCCTCTTTTCCCTTTTCCCCTACACCCTTCTCTTTCTCTCATCCCCTCTTCCCTCCCCTCTTTCACTCCCTATCCCTATCCCCCCCCCCCCCCCCCCCCCCCGGCTGACTCCCCACTTCTTCCCCCATTCTCCCTCCTCACTTTCTGACTCTGTCTCAAAAATCCAATAATTGTGGACGTGCAATGGGGGGTTACTTCAGGTACAGTTTCCTCGTTTTATCTGACCCCCCCCCCCCCCCCCCCCTCTAACCCCACCTTATTCACCCTCCCCTCCCTCCCTCCCCCATCCCACATTCACACCTCCACACTTTTATTCTTGCAACCCTTTGGACGAAGGAAGGATGGAGTGGTTTGGGGGGGGGGGGGGGGGGGGGGGTGGTGAGGGGGAGGTGGACGAGGATGGATGGAGTGGTGGTGGTGGTGTGTGGTGGTGGTGGGGTGATGGTGGGGGGGAGATGGATTGACCGTGAAGGAGAAATGGACAGGGGCGGAGGGGAAATTTAAAGAGGACGGGAAGTGTGTGTGTGTGTGTGTGTGGGGGGGGGGGGGGGGGGGGGGGGAGGAAAGGGAGAAGAGATGGAATGGAGTCTGGAAGGAGAGGTGGGCTGAAGTAGTGGGAGGGGGTGGGGGGGGGGGTGGGGGGGGGTGGAGAAGAAGTCTCATTAGCAGCTATCAGTCAGGAACACTGGGCAGGAGGAGGATGGTGGGGGGCGAAGGGGGGGGGGGGGGGGGGGGGGGGGGGGGGGGGGGGTGAGAGGTCAGTGTGCAGTGACGCGGTCACCTCAGGTTCAGCAACGTTGTATAGGTCTAAGTGTTACTTTACTGCTGTCTATTTTGCTTTGGCTGTTGTTGTTGTTGTTGTTGTTGTTGTTGTTATGTCCCCGGTAGATCCCCTCGGTAGATCCCCATCTCCCGTCTCGATAGATCCCCCACTACATGTGGACGAATTCCCGTCTCGATAGATCCCCCGGTAGATCTCGGTAGATCCCCGTCTCGATAGATCCCCCACTACATGTGGACGAATTTCCGTCTTGATAGATCCCCGTCTCGGTAGATCCAAAAACAGTAACGGGGATCCATCGAGATGGGGATCTATCGAGACGGGGATCTATCAAGACGGGGATCCATCGAGACGGGGATCTATCGAGATGGGGATTCATTGAGACGGGGATCTATCGAGACGGGGATCTATCGAGTCCCCCCCCCCCCCCCCCCCCCCCCCCCCCCCCCCCCCCCCCCCCCCCCCCCTCAGAGCAATGTATGTAATGAGTGGTAGAGAGAATCCTCAATTTAGAATCGATTTATAACTGAAGGTATGATTAAAACCGAGCTTCTAAACTATAACAACACGCCTATACAAGAGCAGAGAACTGGCTGCACAATCTGAGCAACCAAGGGGGAAAAAAAAAGGTTTTTTGATATATCCTTTGAAGCTAAGTCCGTATTGTTTTGAAACTGCTCAGAGTATTATTGTATTGCCGTAGCAATGATAAATGGACATGACAGTTACAGATATAATGTGTTTGCATTAATCAAACGCTGTTGTTTGCCTTCCGAGTGTCTGAAGTTTTTTTTTTCTCGTCAAAACATAGTCTGAAACTTGGACACAGTCGTTAAGGTGACAAAGGTGTTTCAGAATCCTTGGGTCAGTTTTTTAAGAGAAGTTGATTATGAATCACCTTTGTTGTCAAGTGAAACACGAAAGCAGGAGATAACAGTTGGGTTAATTTGAATTTTGTTAAGCATAATCATAATTTTTTTTTTTTTTTTTTTTAAAGGAGTCTGAATGCTACGATTTTTACAAAATAGAAGCAAATTACCATGTAAGACAAATCTCTTGTCTGTGTGTCTATCTGACAGTCTGTCTGTCTGTCTGTCTGTCTGTCGTCGGTCTCTGTCAGTCTGTCTGTCTGTCTGTCTGTCTATCTGTCTCTCTGTCTGTCTGTCTGTCTGTCTGTCTGTCTGTCTCTCTCTCTCTCTCTCTCTCTCTCTCTCTCTCTCTCTCTCTCTCTCTCTCTCTCTCTCTCTCCCCCTCCTTTTTTTCCCCGCATATAAATGTATTGGTTACGAAATCGTTTTTCGTTGAATACCGACGGATTCTTTTAGCATTCACATCATGAGTAGATTACACCACACATGTCGCCAAGGTCGTGTGTTTCTCACAGACCTAGCACGCGGATAACCTTCTAGTTTGCCCTCCTCAAACTAAACGTTCGCTGTCAAACTTTCTTCCTTGATTAACTTGAAGGTGTTTGTGTCGGATGTCGACGTTGCCGAACGCCACAGTATGCAGACAGTGCTTTGACGACAGGAAGAAGTATCGGAAGTGTGTGACATTCTCTTCACTGTCAGTAGTCAAGCTGGGAGACCAGCTCGCTCGCGATGTTCACTAGAGATGTGAAACAAATTTTAACAGTTTTTGTGTGCCTTTCCGAGTGGAATGTTCACCCATACTCGCTTAACCTTTTTTTTTTCCATTCTCGATTGCCAGCAAAATACATGTCACTGTCAGGGGTTGGACTCTGTCTGTTTGTCTGTCTGTCTGTCTGTCGCTGTCTGTCTGTCTGTCTGTTCTCTCTGTCTCTCTCTCTCTCTCTCTCTCTCTCTCTCTCTCTCTCTCTCTCTCTCTCTCTCTCTCTCTGTCTGATGCACGCGTGCGTGTATGTTAACATGTATTTCAAAATGTATCAGATCCAAATATGCGTAAATAATGTAGATGGGGAAATTCTCTGCGATGACCATCCCACGAAATCCAGACGGCCCGCACGTTGTGTCCATCAATAATGCATGAGAGGAAAAAGAGAGAGTACTGACTTCGTGTAGGGGCCCAGATAACTCATGGTTTGAGCACACACACCGTGCACTGTCTCCAGACCTTTGTGATCAGGTTTTGTCTGTAAACCATTGAGGAGCTCTTGCCACAGCAAGATCTGAACCTGGTGTTATACACACACACGCGCGCGCGCACGGTCTCTCTCTCCTCTCTCTCTCTCTCTCTCTCGTCTCTCTCTCTCTCTCTCTCTCTCTCTCTCTCTGACTCACTCAACACACTCACACACACGCTCTCTCTCTCTCTCTCTCTCTCTCTCTCTCTCTCTCTCTCACAACACACACACACACACACACACACACACACACACACACACACACACAGACACACACACACAGACACACACACACACACACACACACACACACACACACACACATACCACACACACACACACACACACACACACACACACACACACACACACACACACACACACACACAGGGAGAGAGCGCACCAAAGGAGGACCACTGAGATGTCAGATCTTACACGATGGCGATCAAAACAAATGAGTCAGAAGTGGGTCGAAACGAGATGCCTCAGTTCCTGCCAGCCTTCCGCCTCCATTCCCCCTTCACCTCCCTTCCCCTACCACGCTCCTTCCTCCTTTTTCTCTCCCCCCCCCCCCCCACCCCCACCCCGCCCCCGTCATTCCTTCGCACCCCAACTCCATCCCCACGTACCCGTCTGTCTGTGACAACATCACTGCTACTCCCTCTCAAACACCGATACGATGTCGTGGGTTGATGAGAGGAGTCAGCATCCTCCTTCCTTTTCTCCTCTCTTCATCCTCATCTGCCCCAATAGGGGGCCCGGATTAGCTCAGTGGTAGAGCGCCTAACTCGGAATCTTGGTGATCCTGCGGTTGCAGGTTCGAATCTCCGCCGGGCCGTTTCGGTACAAGGGGATATATATATTTTTTTTTCCTTCGGAGTTAATTAAACGTTGGTTCTGACTCCATTTCCCTTCCTGTCTTTCGAATGAGACTATAAACCGAGGTTCCGTGTGTGAACGCACGCACAACATCTTTGCGCACACACGTCAAATCCCATCACCAACTTTGGGAAGAGAAGGCCAGTTTGGCCGTTGGTATGGATAACACGTTACACATAGCATGCACCTTCTCCGAAGCTGGAGTATAGCTGCCTTAATGGCGGGATTAAAAAAAAACAA
>JADBJO010003220.1:248880-258940 GCA_016801955.1 Conus betulinus
TTTGATTAAACACCTGTCGCACACCGCTGGTGCAGAAAGGTCGCCCAAAAGAGAAAATCGGAGTTTCAGCTAAGGAAGAGAACAACAAGAATGTGGACAGATTGTGTGCCTCGGTTGACGGCCCGAAAAAATCCACCACACTTGGAACCGAGGTGAAAGAAACCACCACTTCTCCATCGTCTTTCTCTTTCACCTCTCCTGCCCCCTCCCCCACACTTTTCCTTCCCCCTTTTTTTTGTTTTCTTTTCAAACATCTACGTTTTTTTGTTTGAGGGAATCGAAATGGGCGATTGTGATGTGGAAAGGAGTTGTGGGTGGAGAGAGGGAGGGAGGTGGTACTGATATATATATATATATATATATATATATATATAATGCTGAACAATTAAGTAGTTGGGGGAAAACAAGGACATGGTTACAATTCTTCCATCATTCACAGTGCATCTTATTCTGCAATTTTAAAAATGAAGTGGCAAAGAATTTGAGAGTGAGACGGGGAAAAAAATTTGAATATGAAGTAAATGGATGAAAATGTCTATCCTAACTATGAAAACCCTTCACTTAGCTGCATGATGGAAAACTATCGCAATCCCTCTCGAAGGCAGATCTGTTTGTGGATCGCCTGCTCCGGGCCTTCCTATCGTCCGTGATGATCGACTCAGGGTGGGAGAACACGGCTGATTGTGTCTGTGTTCTTGACGTGACCGATAGCGTGAATAGAGACACACCACGGTCCATAATTCTGTGGTGTTCCGCCGACCGCCAAGGGTTCTCGAAAAAGAATCCAACAGCACCCCTAAAGCAGCCAGAAAGAACTGTTTATCTACTATATGTTTTGTGTATGTAGTGTGTGTGTGTGTGTGTGTGTGTGTGGGTGTGTGGTTGTGCGTTAATGATAATTACTATATACTCTCTTGTTTTCTTTTTAACGTCCGCGTGTAGCGACCATGGAGCCCCGCATAAAAAAATTATGGAAAATCATCCAACCCAGTGCCAGCTGGCAGCTCTTCAGTCGGCACTACCCCAGGTAGGCACCCCGTTGTGTAAACGAGTGTGGATTGTAAAGCGCTTAGAGCTTGGTAGCCTCTAGACCCAACGAGAATACGGCGCTATACAAGTATTCATTATTATTTTTATTATTATTATTGTTTATGCATGATTTAGTTTTTCCCTCGAATGCGATGGATTCGATGGAGTGTAGGTAATTAATTTATGTAATGTGTTTTTAAACACCTTTGTCTTATTGTGTGTGTGAACATCACTTGCCACTTACTGGAATTATCGTGGGGGGTTGCGTGTTGTGCCCATTTAAAAAGAAAACTCTAGATTGCAAAAAACAAAATGCATGCATGTTCGTGCCGTTCGCTTTAAAATATGTGCTACCATGCACTAATGTATGGACTTATGCATTGTTGGTTTATCATAGCTGCACTGCATATTTGGACTATAAGAAAACAAAATTATGTATGTCATCCATAGATATGCTCATTATATATGTGTGAAAATCTGCGCGCATTGTCTTCCTTCTCTGCACGTATGTAAGCTCTTTGTAATTTCCTGATTAAATGCGTTGAGGGAGAGAGAGAGAGAGAGATAGAGAGAGAGCCAGAGAGGAGGAGAAGAGAGAGAAATATTATATATATATATATTAAAGGAAACGTTATATATACCCATATCATTATATATATAATTGCCTAATAAATAAATTCCAAGGATAAGTACCGAGCACCATTCAGGAACTTACAGAGCAGCTGGTGTTACAAAGACTGCAAGAAATATTCCACTTACAAAACAAAACTTGCTCTTATGTCTTTAGAGAGAGAAAATAAGGCAACGCGAGATAAGCTTCATATCTGCAGTGGCAGTTATTTTTGCCTAAGTAACAGTCTGTGCTTGAGAGTGGTGAGTGGGGAGTATAATAAATGTGCTTTCAAATGAGTCTTCAGCAGCTTATAGTCTCCAAGGAGGAGACACTCTCCAATGGGAGGGAAACTCACACAAACATATCACTCCTGGTCAGATACCCAGGTATTTCGAAACCTGATGTGTTTCTTCTCAGTGGTACCGCGGAAAGTGGTAACTTGAACTCCTCTGCCTTTGTCGCTTTAAGAAGAATGCTATACCCAGAAAAAACTGGGCGTGTGGTTGCAATACCAGCGTATGTTAGTGGTGCAGTTTTGTTGAGTTTCTTTATTTATTTTATATTACTTATTAGATCTTATTATATTACAATATATAGCGGAGGAGCTCCTTTATGAGAGGAATCCTTAGAGGCAAAGTATTCAGGACTAAATGTCCCCTTGTCATAACTCGTTTCCCCTCATGTATGAGACAGTCGATGTCTCCCTCTCCTACAGGTGCAAAAGTATTCAGGACTAATGGCCCTCTGTCCATCGGGGGCATATACTACCACGGTGGTATTCTGTGTGTGTGTGGGTGTGTGTGTGGTGTGGTGTGTGGTGTGTTGTGTGTGTGGGGTGGGTGGTGGGGCATGGGGGGCGGGGTGTAGTCGGGGGGGGGGGGGGGGGGGGGGGGTGAGGGGGATGCGGTGAGTAATGTGAATCCTACGGTGGCTTGAATCTGGTGCGTTTTCGAGGCTTGATCTCTGGGAGGAGGGGGAAGGGTGGCGGGGGGGGTGGAACAGGGACTCAACAGGATGGCTGGGCATGGGTTGGGCGGGTGTGTTGGGGTGGGGGGGGGGGGGGGGGCAGGGGAGGTTTCGGGAGGGGTCATCTTGTTGAGGCTCGTCTTCGCTTGGTGATCTGATGTTTTGCTTCGATTGATTCTCTCCTCTCCCCTGCTCTCTCTCTCTCTCTCTCTCTCGCTCTCTCTCTTCTGTCTCTCGACTGTCTCACCTCTCTCCTGTTCTCTCCTCCCCTCTCATCTCTCATCTCTGTCTCTCTGTCTTTCTCTCTTCTCCCACTCCTCTCCACTCCGCTCTCCTCTCATCCTCTCTCCTCTCCAATCTCTGCTGCGTCCTCATCCTTCCTACTCTCTCTCCTCTAGTCTCCTCTCTCTCCTCTCTCTCTCTCTCAGTGGTGTTTTTTGGGTCAAAGCCGGTGGTGAGCTTTTGGTCAAGGAAGGAGTGGCTGGCCAGTCACCGGTCACCGCTTTGCTTCTGCTTCTTGACCAGTGGTGTTTTCAGCCTGTTCCTCCCGGGCAGATGCCGTGCTATGGAGCATGGCCACGTCCCTCCTCATCTCGTCCATTCTCGTGACTTTGCGACCCCTTACCCCCTTCCTCTCTCTCCTTCATCGGAATATGGGTCACTTACTGCATGGAGGGGGGGGGGGGGGGGGGGTTGCATGCTGAGGGAGAGGTGTAATGCGCAGGAATATGGGAGAGGGAGGGAGAGAGAGAGAGGGACAGAGAGAGAGAGAGAGAGAGAGAGAGAGAGAGACAGACAGACAGACAGACAGCAGAACAGAAAGACAGAAGCAAAGTGCGTGCGGGCATAGGTGTATTATGTATGATATTGCTACACACACCACATACACACACACGCGCGCGCGCGCACACACACACGCACACAAACACACACGGACCCTTTCGATCAGCACCAGGCCCCGTCGTGGACACTGATGAATACAATGTAAGAGGCCAATTGTTTAATGCAAACCCACGCCGAGTGATGTCGCTGCCTCGTCCAGGGACGCCGAGCGCACCCGGGGCCTCAGCTTGTGGAGTGGCACCGGAAATATTTGTGGATGACTTCCCTTTCCCTGATCGGAATCTGATATGGCTGCCCACATCCTCCTGACCCTGACAAGAGCCCCGTATGGAGATGGGCGTGTAGCTGTTTACGGGGGTGGAGTGGGGGGGAACGGGGGTGGGGGGTGGTGGTGGTGGGCGGGGGAGGGGGGGGGGGGGGGGGGGAGAGATGATGCAGTGGTTTGGTTTGGGGCGTCCTGCTTGGGGCAGTGGTAAAAGCATCGAGGTTTTGGTAGGTGGTTGAAGATTTCGGCTCCTGGTTTGAGCGGCCTCTTGCTGATGATGAAATATGATTCGAGGTTTGTTACTTAGAGCTGCTCTTCTTGGAGCGGCCCTCTTGATCTGCTTCTATTACTCTGTTAATGCTACTACTACTCTGCTTCACTACTACTGCTATACTATACTACTAGTATAACTAGTACTGCTGTCTGCTACTGCTGCTATTACTACTACTACTGCTGCTGCTGCTACTACTACTACCACTACTGCTGCTGCTACTACTACTGGAACACCTACTACTGCTGCTGCTACTACTGCTACTAGAACTGTTGCAGCTGCTGCTGCTGCTGTTTGCTACTAGTACTACTGTTACTACTACTACAAATTTTTTGTTTTTGTTTTTTGTTTTTTTTTTTTGTTGTAAATTCTGTCGCCACACCTTTGCGTGTGTGGTGACGATGGTTTGGCGTTAGATAGTTCACTCCTCCCCAAAGTGTCTGGGGCTCTCCCTATCCCCTGTCTGCCGTTTCCCACGTTCCGTTTCTTGGTGTGACGTTCATCTTGATGTAACTACTGACATCGGTTTGCCAGGTATCAACGTGTCTGAAAGGATAGCGTCCCCCCCCCCCCCCCCCCCCAATTAGCAAGAAGAAAGAAAAAAGATAACTCCGATGCGTTCAAACTTTTATGCACATTTCCTTTATAGAAGGAGAAAGGAGAAGATAATCCAATCGCGCCCAATTTTGAAACACAGTTTATATCAATGAAGGTTTATTTTTCTCTCTCTCTCTTTCTTTTTTCTTTCCTTCTTTTTTTTCTTTTTTCAGATGAGGTTTTTACACAGGCAGGTTAAGTTAGGGTTCGGATGAAGGTGAAATAAGGTTAGTTTTTATTTATTTCTTTATTTTTTTTTTTTTATTTTTTTTTTTTTTTGTTTGTGGTGGGGGGGGGGGGGGGGGGTAGGATGAGGATTAGGGTTAGCGGTCTTGTATTCCGACGGATGGAGAATCGTGGGGTTTTCTGCGGGATCGAAGCTGCCATCTGCAGTGCGCCGTAAGTGGTAACACGTCCCGCTGACCTCCTGAAACAACTCAGACTGACCAAGAGCTTCAGTTCCAGCGTGTAGAGCATATTCTGTCCTCACCGCCCTTCGCTTGTTCTTCAAAAACGCGGGGAGGGAAAAAAAAGTCTTTGCTGGTAAGGGCATGTTTGGGGCAAAGAGACATCTGCTTCTCTCCCACCGTAAAGAAGAAACACCCACACCCACACACACGCACGCAAACACACGCTCTCTCTCTCTCTCTCTCTCTCGCTCTCTCTCGGTCTCTCTCTCTCTCTCTCTTCTCTCTCTCACTCACACAACACACACGCACGCTTGCACACGCACGCGAGCGCGCGCGCGCGCAACACACACACACACACACACAGAGTTTTGTTTGTCGTGATTTGGGGGAATGTTGCTGCGCGCAATTTTTTTTCTTTTTTTCTTGATAATGAATAGCTGTTTGTGTGAGCCAGGACAAAGACATGTTTGCCGCAGATGAAACTGTTTGGGCGTTGTGTAGTATAGAATACGCGTTATTTTGCGCTCTCTTTTGTGTATGTATTTATATTTCAGCTGTCTTTACAGCACGGGGGTGTGAATGATATTGAAGGGATGCCAGTTACACACACAGGCCTTTTGACATTCGCTCGTCACTTTGAAGGCTGGAGCCCCGTGTAATGAGCCATTTCTCACTATGAAACATGTTCTTCTAAAGTGTTGGGACTACTATGAGGACGACAGACAGATTCCTTGACGCAGCAACTGCGTGGAAAACATTGTTCAGAGACGACCCGACTGTTGTGAATTTTGAGTTCCTGAAAGAGTTTTCATCAGAGGTAAAAAAGAGTGGGGAGGAGAAAGCTCTTCGATTAATTGTTGTGTATTGTTGAAACATCTGCACTAAAGTTTTTTTATTTTTTATTTATTTTTTTTTTTTTTGTTGGTTTCGTTCGTTTTGTTGAAACATCTTGAGTACGGACGGAGTGGATCTGTGCTGACAAGATGAGCGCTCCAACGTGTCTCCTGGGTGCGGTATTGACGACATGAATTGAGAAGGCCTTCTCGGGTAGTGTGATTGTAAAGCTTTCAGCAGCTCATCTGACTAACAGATTGGGTCACAGGCTGTCTTGTCTTGCAACAAGAAGAAGAAGAAGGTCTGGTGTTTGATTTATTCATCGAGTGATTGATTTAAAGGGGGGGGGGGGGGGGGGGGGGGGGGGCGATGCTGAAGCAGAAGCAGCACGTTACTGAATGAGAAAAGGTCCTAAAGACAATCAACAAAACGTAATAACAAAACTAGAGTGCCAAGAGACGACCTGTTGACCGCGTCATGCAAAGCAGCCAGGTGAAGGTCAAGACACTGGCACGGAGTGGGCGTGTGGTCTGGGGGAGTAGTATGTTGTGCACGTTCTGTGTTCGGTGGTTTGCGCCGGCTCAAGAAGTTGCCGTAGTTGTCGAAGAGTCGTCGTTGGTCCGTGTTGTGTTGTTGAGTTCAAAAGCGTTACTTTGCACCCTGACTCGTGTACACGTTTTTCTGTATTTTTTGGTTGTGAGTGCAGATACGAGGAAATAAAGAAAACAATAATGGTGGGAGCCTTCCGCTCCTACTCTGATCATTGATTCAGACGCGTAGACACCACACACACACACACACACCCACCCACACACACACACCACACACGCACACACACGAACGAACGCACACACACATACGCACACTCACGCAAAGCACGACACACCACGTACAACAAACACACCACCACACACACACACACACACACACAACACACACGCGCGCGCATGCACGCAAACCCACTTACACCGACCATGCTCCTGCATTCTCCATCACACCAAACCCCCTGCCCCCCCCCCCCCCCCCCCCCCCCCCCCAACATGAACATAAACACGCGTGTGCGTGCACCCACATTCGATCAATACATTTACCACGCGCGCGCGCACACACACAACACAACACACACACACACAACACACACACACACACATACACACACACGTACGCACGCACCCACGCACGCACGCACACACAAAGCCATGTACGCTTGCACCCACATACTCAACACACAGACAAACATATTCACGCACGCGCATGCACACTCATTCACATAACACACACACACTCTCTCTCTCTCTCTCTCTCTCTCCTCTCTCTCTCTCTCTCTCACCTACCACCCACTCACGTTTTCTCCACCCGCCCTACCACCAAACACACTAGACCAGCTCACACACAAGGACCCAGGACTGAAGTCTGCTTAATAACCATCCTTAATTTACACACGGACATCCTTCCTACCCAAGGCCTGACGAAGTCTGCTTAATAACCAATCCTTAATTTACACACGGACATCCTTCCAACCCAAGGCCTGAAGACGTCGCTGTACACCCCCCTCTGCATGCAGGGCCTGAGCTGGCACTGGGGTCTGTCAGCACCTTGGGCCTCAGGCGTGGCCATCCCGCGACACTTCCTGTCCGGCCACTTAGTGTCACAGCCCAACAATGGGCCTGCTGGCCCCCTTCCCTTGCCCCCCCCCCACCCCCCCACCCCCCGACCAACCCCCCCCCCCCGCCTCCACCCCCACCCTTCGCCCGCCATGTCTTCACACAATGACATGTCATACGACGAAGGTGATTTCCGCCGGCTGCTCCTGCCAGTCATCATAAGGGAGGGAGGGGACAGACGTTTGGAGAATTCGCGCTGCCTGACAAATGTATTAATATTTTATGGACGGGGGAGAGAGAGAGGGAGGGGGGAGAAAAAGAGAGAGGAGAGGGTGACGGGGAGGGGAGGGAGGGGGGGGGGGGGAGGAGAGAGAGAGAGAGAGGAGACTTTAAGAGGGTAAGAGAGAGAGGGAGAGGGAGGAACGACACGACACGAACGAATTTTATTTTACAGAGACAGAGAGACGGGTGGGGGGGGGGGCGGGAAGAGAGAGAGAGAGAGAGAGAGAGAGAGATCTAGTTGAAAACTGAGCGTCTTCCAGTTTAACCCCCCCCCCCCCCCCCCCCCCACACCACACACACACACACACACACACAAACACACACCTGTTTCCAACATAAATCGGATACATTTCGTCTTTACGTGGTGCAGATCAAACGGAAATGATGTCTAGAAAATCGAACCATCTTGCTTTGTCATCATCAACAACAACAACAAACAACAACGACAACAACAACAACAAAGAAAAATGAACAGATTGAATGAACTTCGCTGAACTACGCGTAGGGAAAGCCGTGAGAATGCTGACTTCCGAGGACTTGAAGAATAAGACCTGCAGGCTGGGAAAGAAGCGCTGGGTTTGCTTGCCGTGCCGTCAAATACCACAGATTCCGAATCCGACACGTGGTGCCTTCTCCAGTCTGTCCTTGTGGCCAGGGAACAACAGACAGCGGAGCATTTGCTCCAAAAAATGCCCACTACATGAGCAGCCAAGGAGAGAGATGTGGCAATCTACAAGAGCTGGAAAAAAACGGCACTGTTTATCTCAAGGGCCGGACTGACCGTGTAGACTAAGGCTTTCGCAAAGAAGAAGAAGAAGAAGAAAAACCCGAGACGGCGTCACAAATGACTGAGTCCGCGACAGAATGAGACTGGGGGGGGGGTGGGGGGGGGGGGGGGGGGGGGGGGGGGACACCCGTTTCGTTTGCCAGGATACAGTGCCAGGAAGACGAAGACGTGGCAGACAGAGGAGAAGGTGGGAGGACGCACCCCAGGAAGTGGACAGGTGTGTCCTTCGCCAGCCGTGAGAAGACAAGGTGGAACGGCAAACAGATGGCGGGAGGATGTGGTCAGGAGCTCTTCATTAGCGGTGCCTCAGCAGACGTGAACGAGACTGATGGGATGAGGGAGGTGAAGGCCAAGATCCCGTGACAGGTCAGATGGTAGGGCGGAAGACAGCAGAGGTGAAGAAGGCCTTTTCCCGGTGTTGTGAAGACTGGCGTGGGGTTGTAACTCTGTGTTGATGTTATGGAAGAATCTGTTTAAAACGTCCTCCAGCCTGCAGGCACAGGACATATGGAACATTTAGTTAAACTTTAGATAAGGGGGTGTGGGATGGATGGAGGGGAGGGGGGGGGGGGGGGGTAAAAGGGAATTTGAAAAATTGGTACCTGTAAGTGTATATGTATATAATAGGTGTAGATATGTACGCATATTTATACATCGTTGTCAGGAAGGTACGTTATGAATAATGATAAGACTATGATTTGATTTGTGATTAATGACCTAATAATATAAAGAAAAAATACTGTATTGATAAAATATATAAAATACGTATGTTGCCAGCTTATAAAATACGTATGTTGCAGCCAGCAAGCAAACGTGTCGACTTCTTGTATCTGTGAGGGGGGCAGCTTCACTGGGGAAGGGCCAGGGTTGATGATTGTGTCAGTTGGGTTAAGCCTTTTATTTCACGAGGTGGAGGAGGGGGAGGGGGGGGGGGAGGCGTGACACTGAAAGGGAGAGTGGGGAAGGAGGCGGAGCGGGGACCGAGGATGGAGTTGTTTGTGCACCAGCTGTCCGACTGGTTGTCTTGTCCCCAGGGGCTATTAGGGGAGAAATCCTTCTCTTGGTGTCAGGTGCTCTGGAAGGGCGGAAGAGAGCCCATGGACATGGTGGTGCCTGCGAGTTATGGTGATGGTACTGTTGTCTGTTTTGTGTGTTTGTTTGTCTGTCTGTTTGGTTTTCTTTTCTGTTGGGCAAAGAGGGGATGGGGGAAGATAGAGAAAAGGGATGGGTGGGCGGGGGGGGGGGGGGGGGTGGGGGGGGGGGGGAAGAGCTGAGGGCTGAACGATGTTTCTTTGTTCAGCTTTATCAGCTCTCTTAACGTTTCTGAACGTCTCTTAACGGTTTTTTTTTTTTGGTTTTTTTTTTTTTTTTTTTTTGTTGGCTTTTTTTTTTTTTTTTTTTAAACCTTCTTTCCCTCTTCTCTTCTTTTTGAGTTTCCTCGTATTTTCTTTCATTTTTGTCTCTTTAATAATTTTCCCTTTTTTTTTCTTTTTCTGTTTTTTTTTTTTTTTTTTCTTCTTTCTTTTAACTCCCTCTTCTGTGTGTATTTTTGGTTTGTT
>JADBJO010003221.1:0-21950 GCA_016801955.1 Conus betulinus
AAGGGCACAGCCAAGTTGTTGGTACCCAAATCGGACCAAGCGCGTTCCTTGGGTGAATGCGTCGGTCAGACATCTGGGTAAGCCCAGGTATCAGGAGATCCTTTTCTTAAATGTCTCAATCTCGTCTGTCATTTGCTTATCCATCAGCTTCAAAGCATGCGTAGCGTCGGTCTGAAATCTTTGCATAAATTATTTGGGTGTACCGTATATGGACTATCCACACGCGGTGTGAACACCTCCTTCATGAAACAGAAACTGAAACCGGGCTTGCGCGTGCAAACTTACCATCCACTGCCCTTAACCTATGGATGGAACAATTTAAGCCAAAAACTGCACTCTGAAGTCATACTGATCCTTTATAATACGCGCGCAGGGGTAGGGGTGGGGGTTGGGGTGGAGTAGGGTGTGGAGGAGATGGGAAACGGAGATGTGAAGAGGCACAAAAGCCGTTCAATCATTTGCCTTGGGAAACAGGAAGAAATAAAATTATCAGTTAAAAAGAGATTAATAAATAGATGAATAAATGCATGAATTAGTAAATGAATAGATCAATTGAAATGAAAGAAATAGATAGATAAAATCAATAAACTGCCATCATTAGGCCTTGCCAAACCTATTTTCACCTGCAACTGACAAGAGGTGGCATACAATGTGGACGATGCACTGCCAATGCTCTCAGTTCTGTCAAAAGTGAGTAGTGTAGAACAGGTACACCCACAACAACGCCCCAGTCTCGATGTTCCGACACTTTAGTAACCGCTATTCTCCCACGGAAGTCCCACTACCGCGGCTGAAGGTATCTCGCATGGTTCAATTACAAAACACCCAGTGGTGCTCGATTTTTCTACCTGTGGAGTTATTCTTTGTGCAATGATTACTGAACACATGCTCACATTGATTGATACAAGGACGAAATCATTTTGTCCACATGCTATATGCCATTTTCTGTCGCTGTGTGTATTGATGAAACAAAATCTTCTGAGGTTAATTGAAAGTTCGCAAACAATATGATATACTAGCATTTTTCAAAGAGAATGAATGTTTCTTAAATCTGATCGGTGGACCCTGCTATGATGAGAAGCTAACCTTCAAGGGTGTGACTAGTATCCCCCCCCCCCCCCACCCCGCCTATTTCAATATTGCGTTTCATTGACTTTCCTCTGCTGTTCTAAGCCCACGTGATGAACGTGCTACATGAAAGGATGATAGCGCAGTTCGAAAGGTATATGGACAAAGCATAACCACCGATAGACATTCACTTCTCCAGAAATGGGAATGACAGCCGTGCCACATAGTACACCACACCCAATAGGAAAACCACACATGAAAATCGTGAGCGCATGGTATTCAAGCGACGGGCACTGGTATGTCTTTTGACATTTGGTAGTGTATCTTTCAAGGCGTTTTTCTGTACTGACCAGTAGCCAATGCCGACAGCAGACGGTGATAGAAACGACAAAGTTGAAAGCAATCCAATACGCTGAACGAATCCATTTTTCCTTGATTCGTGTCTCGTAACAGGTTAGAGGGACCACAAACAGCCGTCTGGCTGGCGGAACTCCCAGTGGGATGTCATGGGCAGTAAAGGTAATGAGGCAATAAAGACAACCAAACCAACCAGATCAACAGGGAAAGCCATTCGGGCGTGTTGTGTCGGAAAACTTGAAGGCACGGAAACGGAAGCAAAGGGCAGAAACACGAATTCTAAAGTACTCATGCAGATGTCATCAAGCTGACACCTACACAGGATAAACACAGACAAAACAAACTGCGACCATGCAGGTAACACTGCACTTCCATGGCATCGTAATGATAAAACATATTGGCCCGGAATCGTTCATCAGCCACACCAAATAAAAAGCAATGTAAACACCCATCACGAAAAATCAGCTGTGGTCAGGCTGGGACGAAACACCAAAGCCTGAAAGTGGGCAAGGCTCTCTAACAACATAACCGTGCCGAGGAAAGAGAAAATCATTCCAGACAGGCCAGGAAAAGTTACCAGTCCACAAAAATAAAAACCACGGTATGTCCAAGACTTTAAGAGATCTTCGCAAGGATGACATTGCATTCTCGGTGCATTGCACTGCGGGCATGGAAAGCAAAAGTGTTAGTATCTCTTACAGCATAAATTATAGTTCTGCGTTGAGATGAAACGCAAAATTGTAAAGATCTTTGAACATATTCAAATGGGAAAAAAAATCACCGGACTACCAGGCATATACAGTTCTTAGTCAGCTGAGGCATGAACACTGAAAACCAGATTCGCAGAGATTACCCAGGTACACGTAAGCGAATGGTTGTCATGCTTCAGATCTTTCAGTCGTTTGCAAGTGAATATAAGTGCTCAAATACTTTAGCAAATGAATACACTGTCAGGTCTGTGCCATCGTGACCACAGATCTAAATTTCATCACACTGTGACGGAATATCGCGTATGTGACAGGGACAAGAAGCAACTTGAGAGGACTGATTGTTCAAAGGACTTCCCCAGAACAACGACAGCAATTTAAATTTCAAACGAAGAACAGAAAGTAAAGTCATGTTGACATGCTGCAGAGCTTGTCGCTTACTGAGGTTAAGGATCCGCAAATGCGGTAATTCTTATTACAGGCAAGTATATTAAAAGAAAATTTAGCAAGAACACCAGATGTATGAAGATACATGCATGACCTTGTCACATCTGTCAGTGCCATGCCAGAAGCTGTAGCATCCAAAAATCCTTAATTTGAGGAAAAGAGCTGGCAACGTACAGCCTGAAGGACACAAACGAGTGGACTTGACAGAGGCAGCCAAATCAAAAAAAAGACGGGCCCAGGTAAGATCACCAGTTTCGTCATCATAACAGGGGACAGGACAGGCGCAGCAACATATGGTCCAAAAAACTGAAGACACCTGGAAGAAATGCATTGATAAAAACCCGCATGTCAAGCCCCTCACACCCCTGTTCGTCCTGCTGATCTATACAGTATACACCCCATTGAATCGAGTGTAGATCCGGCAGACAGTTCACATGGGTGCACCAGCGGCAACGATTGTGACGGTCAGGAAAGGCTCATGGACTTCATCTGCAATGTAATACAATTTCTCATGCTATCAAAAATTAATCGAGAAGAGAGGAAACGTTTTTACCGATACTTTGCCCGTCTATAATTGTGGGACCGCGTGACAGTGTTTTCCATCCGCCCGATATCCTCCTCAAACAATGGGGCAAGTTATCACCTACCTTGCCAAAGGCTCTACCCCGGGCCCATCTGTCCCGGTGGTAATGATTCAGACCAAGTGGGTGCTTACAAAATGATTCTCGCTTGCATTCCAGGCAGTCAGAGTAAAACTTACCACCTGACTGTACGCCCTCTTGCTGCGACCCTCCTCGCAATTGTAACAAAATGTCGGAGGCCCACCCGCAGGGATATTGAACCGGGAGCATAATTCGTGCAAAAAGTGCTTATCCTGATGAGAATAAGAACGAAGAGATGTATGGTTTGGCTACAAAAAAAAATTCACCATGGCTTCTTGGACACCACATAAGAGAATAGCGACGTCACTGCCCAATCCCTGCACGGATGCCACAATGTGAATCGCCATAGTTTCAAAGGAAAAATGCTGTGTTTTGGTCACAAGAAAAATCCCTCTATTGTGCCGAGAGCTTTCTGGCCGGTTTGTTGCAACCTGAACATCACACATGGAAAATCCATAACCACACGCTTCATCACTCCCAAAACATTCCTCCAGGTTTAAGTTGCAGACCAAACTCTTCCTGTATTTGAACCCAAAATAGGGAACAGTGAAATCCAAGGATCGAAGAAAATGATAGGACTGTCTTTTTTGCTGTGCTAAACTTTGCATGTACATCATCAGGCAATGAGGACCCCGGATCAATCCAAACAAACTTGCTGAAACCTAATCCACACTCCAAACAATACCTTTGATTTATTGACTATATACAACGTTAAGGTCAGCACACATCTAGGAAATGCGAAAGTACCTTTCTTACATACCTAACACTGATCACACAGGTAATTGCTTTCTAAAAAAAAAGCAAATCCGTTCGTAAAACAACGGCCACATAACCGCACAATCCCTTAACATACATCACTGACTGAAGGGGGCCAGTGTTCTATCTGATTTCATCTCCTCCATCCTCACATAACTCATCTTCAGGTTACCAGTCAACGGGGTTCCGTAAGCTGGAATAACGTTCCACTGCACAGTTAACAAGCCCAGTGAACTAGCCTTTTCAGGTGCTGTACCTTATGGGAAAATGGAGGAAAGAACAAAAACTGAAAGCATTTGGCTCGTTTTCGGTCACGCAACTGGTCGCTCCGAAATTTAGTAACAAGCCACATGTTTCCGCCCACTGACTGGGTTAATGTTGCAAAATTAGGAACGGGTCAATTTTCAACGGGGCCGGAGCCATAATTTTCCTTTGGACAGACACTTCAAATTAATCGCCATATTTTTTCGCTTCTGTGAATCGCTTGAAACTGAACAGTTAGCGAATATTATGGTTGGGCACGTAGGACAGTCACGTGTCGTGAGACTTAAGCAGAACACTGAGTCGACTGTCCATTATTTATTGTAACGTAACCCGGATGTTGGAGGAGGTCATTACCAGGGTCATGTAGCCGTCTACTTTGAAAATTCCTATCGAATTGTGCACACATAGAACCGACTAGTTTTAGTGTAATCTATTCATGAACCGTCGAATTCGTGTGTGCGGAATGTGTTTGTAACTAAAGAACTATACTACTTCCCCTCAGGGGATCACACAGAAGCAAGACATCTATTCCACTTCCCACCTTGACCGTAACTGGTAGTCATTTCAGCTCTACAGTAACTCATTTATTTTATCCTTAGAATTATTAGTTATATTGGTAATTCAGGTGCCCTTGCACGATTTCATTCCAGGTCTGGCCTATCATCACTGTGTGTCTAAGAGGTTATCTTTAATATTTTCTACTTTCACAGAAAAGTAGCGTGTTTTGCAGTTTCATGATTTTTCTTTTGCTTCTTAGGTGGCACCCTATTGGTTGTTAGTTTTGCGAAATATCAAACCATCTTACTATGGGGGTATTGCCACACCAGCCTTTTTTCTGGGTAGCAGTTCTGCTTAAAAGTGAAAAAAACGCGAAAGAGGAGTCATTGTGAACACTTCCGAGGTCACTGAGCACAACAACCAGGTTTCGTGAATGCCTGTATCGGACCAGGAATTATGATATGTTAGTGTTGCCTCTTCTTTGGAAGATTGGTCTCCGTCTTGGAGACCATAAACTTGTTGATGGCTCATTTTGAGGAGCATATTTATTAAGGTCCCATTCACCACACTTAAGCACACTACTGTAGTTGGGCAGAATTATGCAAAATGAATTTCTCATCTCCCCCTATTTCTTCATCTAAGACATAAGAGCAAGCTTTGTTTTCTAATATATATTTGTATTAGTGTCTCTTGGCAGACTCAAATGTCGCCCTAAGATCTATAGACAAAAGTACTTTTGCCTTCAAGGCGACCGAAATTCGTTCGGCTCCTCCTAAGGATTCGTCACTGACACCTCCCACACAGAGTGACTGTCAGACAGCAATGTGCTATAGGGGACCCACTGGTTATCCTCATTAAGGTACAGTCAGTTAGAATTGGTTATAAAAACTACCATTTAAAAGTGTTTTTGAACATTGCACTTCTAACCATTAGGAGACTGCATGAAGTTTTGACTTATGGCGACCAGTACATTTTGGGGTAATTATATCATAACTGAATGGTTCTTTTCAAAAAAAATCATAGTACAGACATTAGTTCATTATCATTGCTAAATAAACCCAGAAAACCCGGATTTCTTTAGTAGTGTGTTTTGTAATAAAAACACATCATGGAGATATAATATGTCGGGAATTTCATATACCATTGTACTATCGAGTATCCTTAGTAATGTTCAGGATTTGTGAGCCGAGAAGAAGTTGTGAGTTGGACGACAGATAACAGGCCAACCATGAGCTCTGATTGGCTGTTGATTCGGTGCCTTGCTAGCGTAGGCAGAGTTTGGCGGCAGCCATATTTGTGAAAAGGTAAGATTCTTATTATTTTCTTGTTGGTTTTGTCATTTTTACGCCGGCAGAAAACTTTGGTTAGGGTATTTAGCCACAATGAACCGTAAAGCTGGCCTGAAGAAATCTAAATAAGGGTTTACTACCTACTTGTCGAGATTCAGCGCTAACAGTATGAATGAAGGTCACCGCAGGGTCAGTGCGTGTTTTAAGCTAACTCTTCTACTCTTCACCTGTTGTTTTATAAATCTCTGTTTCAGAATTAAAAGTTTTTCATGCTTAAATGACAATAAAAAAAAGAATAGAGGGAGAGAACAATGTGTAACATACACTTAGTTTACAGAAAGAATATTTTCATTAATTTAAAATAGGTTTGATGTGTATGTTCCTTTAACACAGTATTGTAAGTAAGTTTGAATAATAAAATGAGAACTTTTTTTTCATATTTCAGAAAAAAAAATAATGTGAGCATTTATTTGTAAGTCATCTGTATGCCTGTACAGATTTGAAATATGGAAAATACTGCATACACACTAGAAAACACACCACAGCGACACACACACATACACTGATTACAGTCACACACACACACACACACACACACACACACACACACACACACACACACACACACACCACATTAGGGAGGGTATGTTTACCTTTGATTTAGAGCCCATATCTCACGTAAGAAAAAAAATCAATCAAATGATTTTAAATCCAAACCCCAAGAGGGGTGCAGGTGAAAGGGTTAAAATCAAAACACGTTCCAAGTGTGTGTATGTGATTGTGTGTGTGTTTGTGTGTGTCTTTTTTCTTTTTTTTTGTTTGTGACACAAGATGAAGAGAAGATGTTTGTTTTACCCCCTCCAGTCCTCTCTCTCTCCTTTCCCTTCCTCCCACCCATTCCCTTTTTCGACCGCTCAACCACCCCCTTCTTTCTCCCCCTTTCTTGCGCCCCCCCCCCCCCACCTTTAACTGTCCACATTGGTCCACTCTCCCTCACCCCCTCCCCAAACCCCAATAAATAGTGCATCAACTGTAACTAACAATGAAAGTAATCTTATAACTGTTTTTTTTTTGTGGTCCATGTCCTAAACAAGTGGATTTTTTAGTTACCTAGTCAATTAAGTTATAAATTGATTAATTGTGTATTGTCTATTTGGTATTTTTTTTATACTTATGCATGGTGTACACCTAACTGATTAAACGAAAATGTTTAAGACACCTTTCACTTCTGCCAACAGAAGTCCCCCCTCCCCCATTCCCCATATCCTACTAAGATGTGTTATCACATGAGTTTGTGTGTGTGGTTTGTATATGGAGGGGGCGGGGGGGAGGGGTCTTTTTTAACCTTATATTTTCTTTGTGTCGTTTGAGATGGAAATGTGTGAATGTGCTCAGTAGGCCAAAGAAATCATGGTTTTGACATATTTCTGTAAATGAATAACTATTTTGTTTGTTGTAAAATTTATGTTTCCGGGGGGGGGGGGGAAATTATGGGGGGGGGGGGGGGGGGGGGGGGGGGGGGGGGGGGATTGGGAATGTTGGAAAGGACCCACCAAAAAATGATTTATTTTCTAGGTTTTTTTTTGTGTGTGTGTTTTTCTTAACAGAATTCTCATTAATGAAAGACTTTTATTGGATTGATAGTATAATATACAAACAAAATGCAAAACAAGACACCACAGTGCTGCTCCTGTTTTCTTAAGCTCTTGATACGTAAATAGATTGGGAATGAGTTTATGGTTATGCCTGTATAGATGGAAACAGGGAAAGCTGCATACACACACCTAAGAAAACACACACAAACAGTTGACACACAAACACACACACACCCACACACACACACCACACACACACACACACACCAACAGAGAGCGAGAGAGCGTGAGAGAGAGGAGGAGAGAGGAGAGAGAGAGAGAAGCGAGAGAGAGAGAGGAGGGTGGGACTATGGTTATCTGTGATTGGAGACATGTCACTTTAAAAATCCCAATGATTTTAATCCATAGGAGAGGGGTGAAAGGCTTGAATTCAAGTCCATGTGTGTGTGTGTGTGGTGTGTGTGTGTGTGTGTGTGTGTGGGTGTGTGTGTGATGTGTGTGTTGCTGTGTTGTTGTTGTTGTTGTTGTTGTAAGAATGAAGTTTGTTTTACCCCCCTCCAGTTCTCTCTCTCTTTCTCCCCTCCCCTTCTCCTCCCCCCCCCCCCCCCCCCCCTTTTTTTTTTTTCCTCTTTCTCGGTGTCACTCTTCTTCCCCCCTCCCAAACCCAAATAAACAGTGCATCAATTGAAAGTGATCTTATGACTGGTGGATTTTTTTTTTCATATCCTAAACAATTTGACAAACAAAGCACAGGACAAAACAAGACAAGGTGTCCTGTGCTTTGTTTGTCAATGTCCTTGGCGGTAACTAACCCCCTCTCTTTCAAAATTTTGCTTCGTTTCTCCGCCATCAGTCCGCTCCATTTTGAAACTAAACAAGTTGATTTTTTTGTTTACCTAGTCAGTTATTTAGTTATAAAGTGATTAGTTGTGCATTGTCTGTTGTAATTTTTTGATACTTTGCATGGTGTACACTTAAGTGATTAAAAAAAATTCTTTTAGACACCTTGCCCTTCTGCCACAGAAGGCCCACCCCCCACCCCCACCTGTCTCTCATGTCCCCCCCCTATCATACTAAGATATGTAACCACGTAAGTGTGTGTGTGTGTGTGTGTGTGTGTGTGTGTGTGTGTGTGTGTGTGTGTGTGTGTGTGTGTGTTGTGTGCGTGCGTTAGTGTAGGGATCGGGGTCCTTTTTAAATTAAATACTTTTTCTTTTGTGTTGTTTGAGATGGAATGTTGGAATGTACTCATAGGCCAAATCCATCATGTTCTGATATATTTTTGTAATTGTATATCTATTTTCTTTGATAAAGATATGTTTAAATAATAAAGGGACGGGTGGGGAGGATGGGAGTGTGGGGGGTATTATGGAATAAATTGGGAGGTTGGAGGACCCACCAAAAATGTTTTATTTTCTAGGTTCTCGTTGCGCTATTACAGAATTCACAATTAATTGAAATATCTTAATGGATTCATAGTGTAAGATGTACATTAAACACACACACACCACACCCCACACACACACACACCAACAACACACACACAATACGCACACACACACACACACACACACCCCACACACACACACTCACAACACCCACACACACACACATACACACACACACACACACACACACATACCACACACACACACAACCACACACACACCACACACAACACACACACACACACACCACACGCACTCACGACACGCACGCACGCACGCACACACACACAACACACACACACACACACACACACACACACACACACACACACAACAAACACACACACTGCAAATCAAGACACCACAGTGCTGCTGCCCTCTTCTTAAGTTCTTGATACGTATATAGTTTGGGAAATGATGTTATATTTATTTTAATTTTAAATCACACACTCAATATTGAAGTTACATTAAAATGAGTAAACATTTAATACAAACTGTTGGTGACTCAACTGTACCCATAGTACTAAGTATTATAAAAAATGTGTACTCATCTAAGTTTTCAAGGCTGGGTCAGGCCGACTTTGTTATTATATATATACCGACTGTCGGTTCCCCGAAGGATAAAGTACACCGACTATAGTTCTTAGGGCGACATTTGGCCTCCCTAACAGGAAATAAGTACACAGTGCTGTTGTCAACTTCATAGGCGTTCTTTTGATACCACACATTTTTGAATATTGATTGAGAATTGAGAAACTTATGATTGTTTTAAGTTCAGATTCCTCAAGAAAGAGTTACAAATCCTGCTATAATGATGTAAAAAAAAATCCTTTTTTAATTACATGCAAAAATCGTTTACTACTGTTTCCTTTGATTTTTGAAGATCTTGGTGTTATTTAAAAACTCCCATTCGTGTTCTTTCGGTGAATTTGGTTTTATTTAGATCTGATTAATTTGATTTTCATCTCAAAGACCTTACATCATGCTTTATTTATGAGAGTTATGATGCATTATTTCATGGGCGGTATGGATAGTGCGCGCGCGTGTGTGTATAACTGAACATCATTGTATTCTGCTCTTCATCTCGACAGAAGATAGCAGCCCAGCTGTGCAAAAAAAAGAAATAAAAAAGAAATAGATTCTGTCTGGCTTTTCAAATATCTAGACCAGCAATCGTCAGACTTTTCCCATACCCAAAATCTGTACTATTATTGTATTAAGGCGGCCCTGGTCAAAAGATTTTATTAAAAAGGTTGCTGGCAGGATCCTTTAACCTATATGGTGTTTGATCAGGCCTGTCATCAAACTTCATCAAAACTGATCAAGACTCTCTCTCTCTCATCTTTCTCTCGCTGTCTCCTCTTCTCTCTCTCTCTCTCTCTCTCCTCCTTTTAATAACTATTTTAAAAACTAGTTTTTTGTATTTGAGATTTACAACTCACATTATTATCTTGCACTTAACAAACATGAAATGTATGATTCAAACACGTCAAAATTACAAATGCCGGTGTAAACATCCGTAACTTTTTCAGTTTATTTCCAACTTTCTTCTTCAGACTAAAAAATTGGCCAACAACAATGGCTGTTGTTCTGGTAAAAAAAAGAATGAAAGTCCGTCCTTTCTTTATTTCAGACGTGACTCTTGGATGGCATATTACTGTTAAGAGGGCATCCTTTTTGCTTCAGTTTTTTCCTCGTCCTCCTCAAGAAAGAGTAAGTAGCTTCATCATTTAAATTAGTTTTTTTTTTTTTACTTATTTGTTTATTTTTACTATGTATTGTTAGTTGTTGATTTGTTTATATTTTACTTTAATAACCTATTTATTTATTTATAACAGTATTTGTCTTGTACATCACCACACACATCCACATGCATGTTCATGGACCACAACACACACACACACCAACACACACACACACACACACACAACACACACACACACACACACACACACACACACACACAACACACCACACACAACATTCCCACACATGTTCACATATCAGTCAGTCCATAGTGTGACAGAGAGGTGTGAAACATTATTGGTACTCGATCACCTGCTTAACAAGAGGGGATGTTTGAAAGTTGGCAGCGTGGGAATATTACAGCAAGTAAGAATGCAGCAAGTTCTGCAGACTCGGGTCATAAATAAATTAAACTAAAAGCCAGTTTCCAACACACTTTTTTGTGTGGCAATTTGAAACGTTTTATATCTGATGACTAGCGACTATGAAAAGGTTGCTGTGTGATGAGCAAAGACTGAAAACGTAGGGTAAACTGAGAGCGGTCAAATGAGCCAGTGACAGTATGCAGGTATTCCAATCTTGTACACACAAGGGAATTTAACGGGAACCAGTGGAAAGTTCTTCCTGAAGAGGTGGTTGGTAGTTGACATCCCTTGTCTCATTCTTTTTTTTAAAAGAACAATCATAGTGCTCCTTATGGTTTTAACTCGCTGAAAAATTATTTCTTCTTCTGCAGGGACACTAGCAAAAATACAGAACTGCAGAAGTCCAAAAAAGAGGGGTTATCAAGAAAGAACGGCTAGCCTGTGCATTGTGCAAGCTGAGATGTCTGAAAGATATATGCGTATTGTCAGATTGACGCAGTCGTTCACCTCAAAATGTGTGAAACAAGCGCATCAAAACACTGCTGATGCTTGATCTGATCATCCATAAAAGATTAACTAATCATTTCCACCTTCACTCCGAGAGTTTTTCAGTTTTTTTTTACTAATTAGTGTTGATCTTACCACAAGGTCAACAGGCAAATGTTTGTTCAAGATCCTAAGTCGCGCAGAGCCATTTCCCCTCGATGGATAGAGTCTGTTTGTTTGTTCACAATCAGTAAACGCTTTCGTAGATGATGTTCATCCATTATAAAAATTCTTAGTGCCTAATGCCTACAAACACTCGTTTTGAGGCAATGAAAATCATAAAGCGTACTTCACACACGGTCGTCCGAGTGGTCAAAAGCTCTAAGGGTCAAAGCCTGGTTTGGTCCAGAATTTTTTCCTTCTTGTACAGCATCCAGTTTAGCACAACGTAAAAGAACCCAACACAGCAACGAGCAAAATTCTGCAGACAAAAAGCCTATCATATACGGAAAACAACAGTAACGTCCAACATCGCAGGAAAGCGTATAGGTCGCTCTGAACCATAACGCGCTCTCTCTTTTCAGAGCAGTTGCCTTTTATAATGAAACCATTTCCATGTGACTAACTAAACAATGAAATCCCAATCCAATCCAATCCAATCCAACATCCTAGTAGTTTAGTGAAGAGTAAGTACTCGAATGAATTAAATTACAAATTATACTTTATAGATAAGCCCAGGATTCATCCCAGATTGGTTTTCGTTCACTTAACCATGATTTGTCAAATGACTTGCTTTTTTCCCAGGTTGGGTTTACTTAAGGCCATGACTCTACAGTGTGAAAAATAGTTGTTGAAAAATGACATGAAGTTTTTATGGTTATTATGTGTGTTTTATTTTCCAGGGTTATTTTATATCCTGATCATCCAGATAGTGAGGGTGAATACAGTCTCGTTTCACTCTAGGCATCCTGAAGGACCTAAATACACCACAGGCAACTTTCATGAAACAAGCAGATGATTCATCTGAACATGGCGCATGGTAGGCGCTTTCCCCTTTTTTTTTTTTTTTTTTTTTTTTTTTTTTTTTTTGTTTTTTTTTGTTTTCTTTGGGGTGGGAGCTCCAACCCTCTAATTTTTTTTCCCCCCACTTTTCCTTTCCTTCCACTGTTGTGGCTTTCCAGCTTCCTATTTTTTTCCCCCCACCTCGTCCTCTTTTTTTAAATCCCCCAGTCTCTCACGGCACATCATCCATAGCCTGTATCTTTTCATATACCGATGGACAGTCCCAATGCGAACGTTGCTAATGTTTTAGCGTTTTTGGTTACGAAGGTGTCTGGGGGTTCATTTAATGTTATATGTGTCTGGTGTGCTGACAACTATCATGTCTGTTAGATTTATACTGCTTATAACAACAATGACACAACCAAGAAAAAAACCCAATTAACCCAATAGATGAAACTAATTTTTTTCCCTTTCATTTTTGACAAACCTTCGAACTCCAAGTTCCCTTTAAAAATGTGTTTGGCTGATTGTCTTTTTGAATATACTGATACACATTTGCGATAAGTATGATATATTGATATATTTGAAATGATTGTCCTTTTTTGAAGATACTGATACACATTGCGGTAAGTATGATATGATTGATATATTTGAAATGACCTTAAAGATTACTATGATTTTCAGAGTCAAATGATATGGTTGTATTTTAGATAATTTTAGACGAGCACCATTTTTAATCAGTATTTTTGTTCCGGTAAATCTCCAAAGGTTTGAATACATTGGACACTCAAAAAAAAAAAAAAAAGTTCTATGAAAATCAACTGTATCATTACAGAGGGAGCATTTGTTTGTGTTTTCTTTAGCTTTCATTTTGTTTGAGCATGATATATTAGTGGGGTTTAGTAAAGTAATATCTTCCAGTGTAATACTCTAAGCCTTGCTTCTTTTTGGTAACTGGTGTGGGTTTGCTCTTAACCATGCTTGATTTGTTTACATCAAAATCAAACTTTCTGTTCATCAAAAGCCAATGCTGTTGGTACCGGCAATTGAGTTGCGGTACCGGCATTTCTTTATGTGCTTAGAAAAATTTTCTTTTTTTTTTTTTTTTTTTTTGCTTAAGCGGCATTAAAAAAATTAGTTTTAATGCCATAGGGTTATCAGGACTCTCAGTGTATATTTACAAAAGTCAGAAAAAGCCATGTCTTATGTAGTAATGCATTTTGTGGTGCTAAAAAACAATGATAATGATAAAATATAGTAGAACTTTTTTTCCATTTCATAAATTGACACAGATTGTTTCTATATAAATCAAAACCTTTTGTCATCCACAACAAGTCTGACACCCCATGTTTTCTTTTGTAATTTCATCATTTTACAAACCAGTTCGCATTGTAACTGTTAAGCTTCAGGGAAAAAAGTAAAAACGGTGTTGTAGATGTCATAAGTCTGCAAGAGCTTTCATTCTGAAAGAATTTGGTGGATTGCAAAAAACGTGTACAATTCTTGTTACTAAGATTGAGAGAAAGTGAAGAAGTAGTACCCAAAGAAACCAAATGAGTGACACTATAGCTTGTAAGTAGGTGAGATGAAGTTGCTTCAAGGATCCAGAGCCTGAGAGGAGTACCAACTTCAAATGCCCAATGATTCTTGAGTAGTTCTGCATCCACATCTCAGAGAAAATGAAAATGTTGTTAAGAGTGCTGAATCATGATCAACAGTGTGGGACCCTGTTCTTGATTGCAAATGTCATCACCAACAACATTGTCGGTCAGTGCACAATGCACCCTCGACCTACAGCTAATTTTTGCCATTACTCCTATAGTTTTTTTTTTGTTTTAGTGAGACAGCGACGAGGGTTCCATGTAATAAACTTTTTTATGAAGGGGATTTTCACAAGAAATCATATTCCTTTAATCTGATTTTTATGGATTTTTTGCTTTCAAGTTCAAAGGTTGTTTGTGTTTTTTTACATTTAGAATTAAAGATTGTGTTTTTATAGTCTCTAAATTTGCTTGACCTTATTTCTTCTCGCTGGTTTCAGATGGGGGATTATGGTCCAGATGAAGATCACATCGTCTTGGAGGAGGAAGAACCCTAGTTGCTCTGTGATTATGTTTCCGACACTTCAGAAGAGATGAAAGACTCCAGTCAGTCCTTACTTTTCCAATGCTGAAGACGAACAACCAAGTAGTTTTTCATTTCATTAGGGAAAGTAGAAATGCCAAGATTCATGCATTCTTGAACCCTTGTGCTTGGCATTTTTATTCACATGTATCAGCCCATTGTTTGTCTATTCCCACCTGTCTCCTGTAATAGATATTTATGATCATGATATTGATTATAATTATTGATAAACATATCACTTTGGTTTGTTCCTCAAAGTACCATGTTCACTGTATTTTATCCATAATACTTTGGGGGACCGTTAGTGGTCTCCATAAAGTTTCACGTCTGTAGTTCATTGTCAATCAGCTCATCATCATTATTATTGCTATTGTTATTACTATTGCTTTTAGTAGTAGTAGTAGTAGTAGTATAGTAGTAGTAGTAGTAGCAGTAGTAGTAGTTAGTAACAGCAGTAGTATCACATTATCACTATTATTCGCCATACTTTTTAGATGATGAAGTGCGCCTAAATTATAAAGCACATTCCTGGAATTAAAAAAAAAATCCTAGAAAACATATGCTTTTGATTATAGGTCGATACAATCTGACGAGACGTACAAGAAAAGACAAATGAAAGTCCTAATTTCCAAAAACCAAATGAGACTGCATGAAGTTATGAATGATCATCAATTGGCAGGAAAGAAAAGCTAAATCAAAGACAAAAAAAAACATGCACATGTCCGAAATCACCAAGTTCAGGTAACACAGTCATGATTGTTTACTGTTTCAGTCATCCCATTTGTCTGGGGAGAATCCAGAGAAATTCTGATCCTTCTGAGTCCAGAGCAACAACACAACGGTGAGAATTCGCCTCGTCCACACCAAACGCTGCTTGAGGTGAAGGTCGCGGTACTGTACTACTTGCTTGTCACTTTCCGGATCAGCTGAAGGGGTCTCAGGCTGTTCGTGCGTCTGCTTCGGCCTCGGTTTTTGCTACTGCATCTGCTGCATGCGATACTGCTTTCTTGAAACCGTTTATCGAATCATCTGTGGGGAAACTTTTCCCAAGCAGAAAAACAGGAAGAAACCAATCCAGCTGCAAAACGTCCGGGGAGGAAGATGGTTGCATGACGGAGATGTTCTCGTTTTCATGAAAGAATGTTCCCCTTCAGGGTCATCAAAAACCCCTGCTCTGTATTGAATCGAAAACGCCAGGAAAAACGCTGCCAGTAAAAATTTGTCCTGGTCGAAGCAACTCCCCGGGCATCGTCTTCTCCTGTCTATAGAAGAACGCTAGTACAGGCTCGGCCACAAAAGACCGATTCGCCGCAGGCAACATGGCCAGGTGGTGCCACTCTCTGGACACAGTGAAGATCTGCATTACAACACTGAGCCCCCCGCTGCCCACATGTCAGTAGAGGACCTATCCAATCCAAGGGTCCATAAGTGTTGGATTGGGCTAGGCTGCGTTCACATCCACAGCGTTTCTGTTCCCACACTTGGGTGCCCCATACAGACCAACCTATTGGAGGCGCGTACTGGCGTTTGAGGAGAAGGATCTCTTCATAAATCTGGATCTTAGGGATAAATCCTCATAACCAGAGATGCTGGAGTTGGGTTCTAAAGGTATCTTTCTCTGTTCGCGGCTAGACTCAGTCATATTGGTCCCCCCTATTCCAGGTCCCCAAGAACCATTTGGGGCGCTCGACCCCTTCTCCGGCTTCCTGTGAATTCTGCAACCAGTTTTGACATGGTAGAGTATAGGACGTCAAAATGGGGAAGTTTTAACCTAACTGCCCTGTTTGGCTAGGGAATACCTACCATATCAAAACTCTGATGCTCGCCTGTCCTTTCCCTCTAGTAAACTACGGTCCTTGGGGGTTTCACTTGGGTTTGCGTTTTAGGGCGTTACCGAATGACGAACAGGAAGTGTTCAATATTGTTGTCTAGAGACGGAAAGTAGGCAAGGCGTCTTACTACTGCGTAGCCCACACACAACACCACACACACAACACCACACCACCACACACACAAATGGGCCAATAGAAGACTAACCAACTGCCGTTGATTGCACCAGTTTGACATGGTATAGTATACCAGCCATAATAGGGAGGTAATGTAAAAATCACCGTATTGCTAAAGGATATCCGCTAAAACCCACGTTCACAATACTTCATCGCTTTGTGTGGATTGATTCGTGATGTACATAAAAGGTTTCGGTGTGCATTTTACTGTCCCCTGTACTTCAGCACGTCATTTTATTAAATACTTCTTTTTTTCTATCATTACGTCTTTTATTACTGCGATTGATGCTATCATCATTATTTTTTTTTATTTATCTAACACATGGCTAAAAAAATATTATGCTATTACTACTGATGGGCTAATATTAAATACTGATGCTTGTTGTGTATTGTTACCATTATTATCATTATCATTGGTTGATGTTATGTCTAACTACCAGTTAGGGGTTATCCTTATAAGCATCACTTCGTTCATTGTGCTTTTGTTGTCCCATTAGGGTTTTGGTCTGCAGTTTTAATGTCCTTCACCATATTATAGATGTGGTTGATTATTATTTGTTTTATGATTATCATTGTCTATTATCATTGTTTGTCATTACTGTTACAATGTTGGTGTGGGTTCTGTTTTTATTTTTTAATCATGATGTTTGCTTTACATCCCCACCCCCTTGGCCTTTTTTCTACTTGAGGCTCATTTACGCTGTTGGTTCGGATGAGGAATTTGCACAGGCCCTCGATGCCAGGCGCCTGAAACTCACCTGCCACGAGCAAAACGAGACTGACAGATTTGGGGAGAAACTGGATGCAAAAATCGTCCAAAGACTCGATGCACTGATAGGGAAAAGCACCCTGGAACACAAAAACAAACTAGCCACATATGGGACATTGTGTATGCCCACATGTAGAGAAGCCTATGGAGCAAAAAAAAGATACCCAAAGAGGAAAAATACTTCCAAAGAAATCCAGACGCCAAGAAGAGTTGGACAAGAATCAGGGTCCAAAAGAAAAACCTCAAGAATCAAATGAAGACTGCTCTGCCAGCTGAAAAAACAGGCTGGAAAAAAAACTCTGGGAAGAGCTGGAAAGCAAAACACAGAAGCGCCATCAGCAAAGCGGAATCTGCGAGGAAGAGGAAAGAGCAAAAAAGAAGAGAGACAACAAGAGCGCTTCTTCAGAGCACCCCCTCCAGTTGCCAGAAATCTGACGTAGCCAAAAATCTGGGACCCCTAAGTGTGGACAAAGGAGAGTTCTTGAGCAGCATCTGAGGAAAACATACTCTGACTCACAGAGCGAAGCACCTCTCGACATTCAAGGTCTGGTGTGGCCAACCAACCCTGAGAGAACGTTCAAGGAAAAGCCTCCACGTTGGCGAAAAATCAAGAAGGTGGTCGACAAAGCCAGAGCCCAAATCATCCTAGCAGGGCCAAAACGGAATACCTTACCAGCTGTACAAGAAATGTCCCAAGGTGCTGGAATGTGGCTTCACAGCTGTGCTGCGATCAGCGTGGAGAAACCAGAAGATCAGCAGCCAGTGGATGAAGGCGGGCAGGATGGTGTGGTACATCTACAAAAGAGCAAAGCTCAAGTGACATCAGCCACGTCACAGGCCAGTATTACTACATGAACGTCGAAGGAAAATCTTCTTTCTCTGTCATGGCAGGAAAGGCTGACCAAGTACCCCATGGCAAAACAAGTACTTGGAGTGTGGTCAGTCCGAAAGGTGGCATCCCAGGCGTGGCTGGACGCATGTGTAGAGACAACGCCACGACATGATCTGGGACGCAATCCATAGAGCAGTCAAAACCAGAAAAGAGAGACCTGGACGTAGTGTGGCCTGATCTTGGCAAACACATATGGACTCTGTACCCCATGAGATGATACAGTTTGGCTCTTGAGATGGGTACCATGTGCCAAAGAAAGTCTGCGACATGCTCAAGAAGTACTTCAATGGCTTCTCAATGCGGTTATCTTACCAAGGACGTACCACAACAGATTGGATCAACTTGGAAGTGGGCATTGCAATGGGCTGTGCAATTTCCCCAATACTGTTCGTGTTGGCAAAGGAAGTATCTCTTGAAAGCAGCAACAAGCAACGCGCTAGACAAACAGACCTTGGTGGATGGATCCAAGATGCCCCCCATCTCAAGCCTTCATGGATGACACTACAGTGATTTCATCAGAGAAAGACGAGACACGTCATGTGCTGGAAGAGGCTGGACGACATAGCTTGCCTCATCCAGAATGAAGTTCAAAGCCAAAGAATCAACACGGAGTCTCTCACTGAGGAAAGGAAAAAGTGGCCGAATCTGTGGTCTTCAGTGTTTGCCAACCAGACCATTCCAACAGTTCACAGAAGAGCCAGTCAAGAGCCTTGGAAGATGGTATGATGATACGCTGAAAGACACACAAAGAGCAAAGAGACAAGCCTCTGATGATATACGACATCTGCACCAGCATAGTGGAGGCAATGGAATCCAAAAATCAACAAGTTCACAAGGAAATGGCTTGGTGTCCCCCCCTGTCTGACTGACATAGCGCTGTACTGTCGCCAAGCAAAGCTGAAACTACCCACTGAAATCCATCCTGGAGGAATACAAAGCAGGGAAGATCAGACTTCAAAGCATGCTGGAGGACTCAGGAGACAAGGTGGTAGAAGCAATCAAGCCCCAGCTGAAGACAGGCAGAAAATGGAAAGTCAAGAGGCGATGGATTTCTGCAAAAGAAAGTCTCAAGATCAGAGAAATAAAAGGACAGGACACACAGAGACAACAGACAAGGACTGGGGGGTGACCAAAACTGAATGGTGGTCAAAGGCCAAAGGAAAAAGCCAAAAGAGACATGATGATTCAGGAGATGAGAAAAAGAAGAAGACCAAAAAAAAAGACTCCAAAAAGCAGTCCAGCAGAGCCAGCAAGGGCAATGGACAACGTGGGAGAATGCACTCCAAAGAAGTCTCACTTGGAATGACATTTGGCACATGCCCCTCTCAGGATCAGCTTCATTCTCAGATCTGCATATGACCTTCTGCCCTCAAATGCAAACCTGGTGAAGTGGGGAAAAAACAGACGATCCTTCATGCCCCCTCTGCCATGAAAACCGAGTGAAACAGTGGAGCATGTCCTAAGCTCATGTAAAGTAGCCCTGGGCTCAAGGGAGGTACACATGGAGGCACAACCAAGTGCTCAAAGAGATTGTACAAGTAGTCTGGGCTAGTACCAACAACACCACAAAAGGGAAAATCAGGACTCCAAAGCACCCACAACATTCTTCACGGCAGGAGGCAGCGAATCATGGCAAGGACAAACAGTGCCACTCGGAACATGCAGGCAGAGTCTGCTGGACGGGTCAGATGACTGGGAGTGCACTGCAGACCTCCCAGAATGGAAGAGTCACCCAGAGATCATCAGCAAGAGTGGCATGAGACCAGACATAGTAGTCCACTCTCAGTCAACCAAGCAGCTGATCATGATCGAGCTCACGGGTGCCATATGAGAACAGAATGGAGGCAGCTCAAATCTACAAGACTGAAAAGTATGCTGATCTGGCAAACAGCCTGAGGAGAGAAAGGTTATCAGGTCAAAGTCCTTACTGCAGAAATTGGAGCTAGGGGTTTGTAGGACAAACGTCTGCATACAGCCTCATGAAACAGCTCTCAGTTGCAGGGAGGGAAAAAAAACCCCAGAGCCTGAAAAGCAATGGCAGAAGCGGCAGAGAGGTGTTCAAGCTGGATCTGGTCAAGGAGGAACAAAAAGTGAACTTCATAAGGCTTAACTTTTCCTACAAATATCAGTGTCCAGTGGCTCAGTGGTTAGAGCAGGAGTCATTAAGTGCGCGGAGCATGTCCAAGGGGATGGGTTCGAATCCCAGCCATGGCTCGTCCAAGATGGGGCGAACAATGGGGTTCGAATCTAGCCATGGCTCGTCCAAGATGGGGGGAAAAAAGGGGGGCAGCAGAGGCACATCCCAACAGAGTCATGAACAGGTGTCACCCAACCCCCTAGAGGGTCAGGAGATAAAGGGCCGAAACACTTGCTTGAAGGGGGCTTCTCTTCTGAGGACTCTGCTGCCACGCTCTCCACGAGGTTCTTTCTACTCTCTTGCAGTCATCGCAACACCAAGCGACTCTGTTAAATTGCTGGAATGGTGCTCAGATTATTTATCCTTGGAATTTATTAGTTTATATATTATATATATATATATATTATATATATATATATATATCTATGTTACGCTCAAATGTGGATAATCGCCTAATGTGAACATTATGCAAGTAATTTGCCTAAGTTTATCAGGTTCAGGACAATGTTCAAACCAAAATATTAGTAACAAAAAAACAGCAAAAGAACAGAAAGCAATTTGCAGAAAAGCTGAACGATTTTTACTGTAGATTTGATGATGATAAGATTTTAGTAAAGAATTAAAGGAAGTGAAGGAAGAACTCCAAAGCAATGTTAAAAACGATGTTGATGGAAGTGATTCTGTTGTGATTGAGGGAAAAATGATGTTCAGTTGTTTTCCAAACGTTTAAATGTGAGAAAGGCAATGGGCCCTGATAATATCTGTGGAAAAAAGTGTTGAAGGTGTGGGCTTCTCAGCTCTCCTATGTTTACAGTCGTTGTTTACCTGGTCACTTAGAGAATGTATAATTCCTGTTTTATGGGAAAAATGCCACTGTATGTCCCTGTTCCCAAAAAACGCAACCCCAAGCTGTTTTAAAATGATTACCGACCAGTTGCCCTCACATATGTTGCAATGAAATGTCTTGAAAGAATTGTCCTCAGTTATGTTTTAAAAGATACTACACAGTACCAAAGACCCGTTTCAGTTCGCATACCAACAGAAACAGATCAACAGATGAGCCACACTCACACTTCTCCATCATGCTTTTTACACACCTCGAAAAACCTGCCTCCTTTGTACGCATTCTCTTTATTGATTTCTCATCAGCATTCAACACCATACAACCACATCTGATGGCAAAGAAACTCATTAACATAATGTGGGTAACAAGCTCATTCTTGGATAATTGATTTCTTACACAGAGGACACAGTCTGTTCGATATCAAAGTGTTGTTTCGTCTTCCAGAGTCATTTCAAACTGGCGCACCCCAGGGTACTGTTTTATCACCA
>JADBJO010003221.1:25960-28460 GCA_016801955.1 Conus betulinus
GATTGCAAAAAAGGTCCAAGGAATTCTGCAAATCGGGTAGAATGACATGACGCAAATGAGGGCAGAAGAAATCTAAAACTACCGAGACCAGGCAAGTAAAGGCCAGACGGCCTATTCAACCCACCCCCAACCCACACCCCCCCCACCCACATCATCTCTCGCCCCAACCCTTTTCTTCAAGGCGTCTTTCTATTCTAAAAGATCGTCAAGTCTTCATCACAGATAATGATTGAAAGATTACACTCATGTCTTTAAAAGGCGGGCTCTCATTGAAGTGCCTTTGTGGGTCAGCCATTGTCTTTTCACCTGTGCAACCAGAAATACTAACGTTTCCTCGGATTGGGTGTATAGGAGCAATCAGGAAGTGGTCTCGCGATCTTCATGCCGCTTGACTTGCCATTGGAGAGGGATTTTGATTTAAAAAGATATCTTCATGTGAAGGGATTTTCACTCCCTCGTCTCTCCCCCATCCCCCTTTAACCTCTTGTTCCCACCTTAGGACCCCCACTCCTAACCCAAAACCCCCCACCCCTACATCTTTCTCGCCAGACACACAGTCCCCCATCCCCACTCTTGCTCCTTTACCCCAAGCCTGCCAACATTTTCCTCACCAACATTACATTTGGTCATTTACACTTTGCTCTGGCTAATTATTCAACAGGTATTTTCTTGCAAGTGAAGCATTGCTCGCGTGAGTAGACGCCAGTTTGCAGTGACGGTTTAAAAAATAAATGCACTTCAGGTCCTGATTCCCATTACCCCCCCTTCCCCCCCCTTCCCCCCTCCCTCCCCCCACCTCCCCGCGCCACCCAGGTTCCCTCTTTAACTTCCCTCTCTACTTGTCTGTCTGTCTGTCTGTCTGTCCCTGTCTGTCTGTCTGTCTGTCTGTTTGTCACTCTGTCCTGATGAGTGTCTCCCTGCCTTCCTTCCCTCCTTCTTCTCTCTCTTCAGCGCGCGCGCGCGCGCACCACACACACACACACCCACACCACCCACACACACACACACACACACACCCACACACAGGTACTTGCACTTGCACACGCACACGCACGCACACACACACACACACACACACACACACACACACCACACACACACACACACACACACATGCGTATACACATACTCACATGCGCGCGCACGCACGCGCGCACACACCACACACACACACACACACACCACGCACACGCACGCACACACACACACACACACACACACACACACACACACACACACACACACACACACACACACACACACGTGCGCTGCGTACATGGGCGTGCACGTCAAGAGATGTAACATCACAGCTTGGGCGAAAGAGCACGCAGGCATTTTCAGCAGCCTCACCTTTCCCTCCCTCCTGCCCCCACACAACCACCTTCCCCATTCACTCCCCCTGTCTCCCCCCCCCACCCCCCACCACATCCACCCCTCCCTGCTTCCTCTCCACCACAGCACCACCACCCTCCCCCTCTCCCCTCCCCAGCACACTCGCATTGCTCTCCGAAATGCCGCGTGTTGTTCCTGTTGCTGCTGCTGTTTCAGCTGGTGATGCTTTATTCATTTGATATTCCTTGGTCAAAGGATCGTCCGCCTCCTTTCAGAATCAAGATGAAGGGTCTTTGTTCAGAGCCCTGGTTGACTTCCGGGACCTGTCACATCCATTGTTTAGGTTTGATCTTGAGCGTCATAAGACACTCTTTGTTCTTTCTTCCTTCGTTCCTGCCTTCCTTCACTTTGTTCTGTTTCCATCTTCTTTGTTTTTTGGGATTCTGTTCATTAGCCCTCTTGTTTGATGTTGGCTGGTCCTTTTAGTGATATTTTCGTGTTTTTGTTTTCCTTCGAATATGAAGCATGTGAGAGACCTGTGGTCTCTTTCTCATTTTTTTTGTCTGTCAATCTACATCTCTGTCTATGTCTTCTCGCCTCTCTGTCATTCTCTCTCTCTCTCTCTCTCTCCTCTCTCTCTCTCTCTCTCTCTCTCTCCTCTCTCTCTCTCCATTACAGAGACGTGTGTGCGTGTGTGGTGTGTGTGTGGTGTGTGTGGTGTGTGTGTGTGTGTGTGTGTGTGTGTGCGCGCGCGCGAGTGAAAATATAGGCTTTTCTGTTTTGTTTTATTTTTCTTTCTCCGTTTTTTTTTTTTTTTTTTTTTCTTCCATTCCCCACCACTGCCCTACCTACACACCCATCCCCATCCTCCCTTGTCCTCGACCCCCTCCATTTTGTTCTCATTGTTGTCGCCTGCCATTGATACTCTTATGACTGCGTATATACCACATGTTTTTGTCAAGCCTGCGCATACAAATGCGTACGAGTGTGAATCAAGCAAATACTCCATAAGCCTGTGTGCGTATCCATTTGTTTTCCCGTCTTCTCTTTTTTGTTTCGTGTTTTTTTTTTCTTTTTTTCATTTTAATCTCATTGCATAATTCAGCTTAGCAAGGAGGGAATGGTAGTATAGGCTCTCCCTCAAAGGAAGCCTTGCCAGAGGTGGAGA
>JADBJO010003221.1:38460-48460 GCA_016801955.1 Conus betulinus
TGTATTTACATACAAAGTACACAATCATTCAGCCTCATAGTACCTCAGAGATTTTACTTGCTCGGGCCTCATATCAACATCACTCTATAAATAATTTTCTGCTCGTGCGCACGTGTGTGTGTGTGTGTGTGTGTGTGTGTGTGTGTGTGTGTGAAGGCGTAGCATAAAGAAGCTTTCGGTTTGTTCTCAGTAACACTAACACGTACAAATATACACACATGCGCGCACAGAGAGAGAGGGGGGGGGGAGATGGATGAGAGATCGTGTATGTGTGTGTGTGTGTGCGTGTGCATGCGCGAGGGCGCACGCGCGCACGCGCGCGCGCGAGAGTGTGTGTGTGTGTGTGTGTGTGTGTGAGTGAGTGTCCCAAGTCTTAACAACATGTAGAGTTTGCATTGGCGTGGCATTTGTTTGCAGGATAGAGACTTGGGATGTATTTTCTTAAACTGATTTGCATGTGTGTGCAAAGCCGCCACCGACGTCGATGGCAACCATTATCCTGGCCATGTGTAGGAGAGAGAAACCAGTGCTCGCCTCGCAGCAACGCGGCCCGTGAGTGTGTATTGAAGGTGGAACCGTGCACACTTTCAGCATTCGGCTTGCCAGCAACATGGCCTGTCAGTCGGCGCTGAATGTCATAAGGATCCATGTATCCTCATCACCTTTTTCTATCCTCACGTTCCTGTAACGAAAAACAAAAACAAAAAAACAAACTGAGGTGTTACTTTGTACGGTTCTCATTCGTACCCGCCCCTGTCCTCTCTCTCTCGTACCCTCCTCCTCACTCTCCCTCTCTCTCTCTCTCTCTCTCTCTCTCTCTCTCTCTCTCTCTCTCTCTCTCTCTCTCTCTCTCTCAGCGGAGACAAGACAACAGGAAGCAGAGGCACAGACATGAAGCTTCCCTCGTTGACAGCCGGTGAGGAATCCTGTGCTGATTTCCCGTAACGACTCGCAGCCCCTCCTGTGCCGGAGAGCTGGTGCCCTTGCCTGTAACCTCTCTGGGTGACGGCTGTTTGGTAGGCCGCTGCCAGCACTGGGAAGGACGATAATATCAGCCAGAAAGTCAGCACTGCTGGCAGGCTGGGAGTTTCCCCCTGAAAGTCCTTGGACGCTGCGAGCGTGTTGGCTCAGGCGTGTGTCTTACCTTGACTGTGTGTCCACGATCATGCTGCAGTGATTCTGAGGCAGGGTGGAACTTAACAAAAAACATAGAGAACAAGTCTGTGGATGAGCGAAAGCGTCTCCGTCCTGTTGCACAGGACTGGACACTGAACATTGACGTGTCTGATTTGCCTCTAGTGTCTGTCACCACTTTCACTGCAAAAGTGATTACATTAGTGATCATCATAGTAATAATCGTCATGATCATGACGACGATCATGATGATGGTAGTAATGAAATGCTGTCTACGGATGTGTGTTTTGTTTCCGCCCTTCTCCTTTGTACGAAAAACCAAACACAATGCCGGTCAGAGATACCTTAGTAAAGGACCCACATCCAGAATCTAAGTGGACCCACATCTACATCCTGAAAACAGCAACATTCAACTAACACTTGATGTGCGTGTGACCCTTAACTTTTTGCCAGTAGTATATAATTACTCTCGATGATGATGATGATAATGATGACGATGATGATGAAGATGATGATGATGGTGAGGATGATGATGACAACGATGACGAAGACAATAACGACAACAACAACAACAACAACGATGATGATGATGATGATGATGATGATGATGAAAAAACAACAACAGTATGATGATGATGATAATAATAATAACAACAATGATAATAATGATAATCACTATAACAATGATACTGATGGTGATGATGATGATGATGGTGGTGGTGTTGATGATGATGGCAATGATGATGACTTACAAGACTGAGAAGTATACCAGTGTACGCAGCAGCTTGAGGAGATCTGGCGCTCATGCCACAGTTTCTCCCACAGAGATTGGAGAATGGAACTTACTCCGCTCATCAGCCCACGATCTCGTAACACAACTCGCGCTGTCCGGTAAGAAGAGGACCAGAACAACAAAGGCAATGATAGAGGCAGCTGAAGAGGGGTTTCACCTGAGTCTGGTCGGGGAGGAACAGAAGTGAGCTTCATGTGACTTAAATTTCTCAATTTAGGAGAGTTGACCGAGGGTGATATGGGTAAGTGTCATCTAACAAGGCGACGCCTTGAGACGTCCACATGTCAAGAATGCGCGGGTTTAGAGCCTGTGAGCGCCAGGGGGGGACAATCCGACGAGAGAAGGGCATTTAAGACCTTGATACCGCCTGGCCCCAAAAGAATGTAATGAGTTGGCCAAAATGCTTGCCTGAGGAAATGTAATGAGTTTGGGGCCAAAATACTTGCCTGAGGAAATGTAATGAGTTTGGGGCCAAAATACTTGCCTGAGGAAATGTAATGAATTTAGGGCCAAAATACTTGCCTGAGGAAATGTAATGAATTTAGGGCCAAAATACTTGCCTGAGGAGATTAATGAGTTCAGGGCCAAAATACTTGCCTGAGGAAATGTTGAATTTAGGGCCAACATACTTGCCTGAGGAAATGTGATGAGTTCAGGGCCAAAATACTTGCCTGAGGGAAGAAACACTTAAGACAGTCTGACAGCAGCAGCAGCATCAGCAGCAGCAGCAGTTGTACAAGTTGTAGTAACATTACACCCACTTTCATCTTATCATCATATGTTTTATCATCATCACAATCAAAGCCTTAATAACCATTGACTACATCAGTAGTAGTGATATCAAAATGACAGTATATCACGTCATGGGCTTAATGATCATTTCCTGCATTATGATCATCATCACAATCATCCTCTTTGCCATCTCCGTGTGTGGTCCTAAGCGATCTCAGTGTGTGATACCACCGTCTTTCCCGCTTTGTTCCTGGGGGAAAATCCAAACTCTATGAAGCTAATGTCGCTACAGTATCCGGGCATTCTTCACCGCGGAACCTCCGCGTGCGCACGGCATCTGCCACAACAGAGCGCCGTTTAAAAAGGGCAGACCGCAACAGGCCAACAACGCCATCAGGAAACACGCTTTGTATGGTGCTCTACGATTGCAAAAAGCTGATTTTTGTCTAAATGCGAATCAATATCAGATTTGAAATTGTTTGTTTTTGTATTATTTATTTGTTGTTTTGTGTTGTTCTTGTTTTTTCTGTTTTGCTTTATTCATTTCAAAGCCAAGAAAATGTTCATTATATGGTGTAGAGGAGAGTTTAATCAGATTCTCTCTCTCTCTCTCTCTCTCTCTCTCTCTCTCTCTCTCTCTCTCTCTCTCTCTCTCTGAAGAGTTTCTTTTTGCGTCCTCTTCCTTTTAAACGCAGGTATATTTGTTAACGTGATATTTGTCACTGGAATGACCTTTACATTTGCATTACTCTTCTATAGAGATGGAAGGTATTAGGGCCAGGTAATTATACGTGTTTGTACGTATCTGTCTGTCTGTCTGTCTGTCTGTCTGTCTATCTCTATCTATCTATCTATCTATCTAACATACACATGCTGAATCTCACACGCTGAGCTGAGTTCAAAACTCCCATCCTATCAGAAAATTTTCACTGACGGTTCCAAGTCTGAAGATGGAGTGGCCTGTGCAGCCTACTGCCCTGGTGCTCCTTCTCAAATACTGTTAGAACATATTCCTTCGGACGCTTCTGCCTACTCTGCTGAAGTTACAGCTCTGGTTCTGGCACTACGGATAATCTCCCAATCTACGAAGAGGGACTTTCTGGTTTTGTGTCGGATTCACTGTCAGCTTTGGAGGCCATAGCTGGCCGCAACCTTCAGCACCCCGAACTTTTACACTTTTTTGAACTTTTTACCAAGTTGACAGCGGAGGGTTACAACATTCTTCTGGCTTGGGTTCCTGGTCATGTTGGCATCGGAGGGAACGAAATGGTGGATCGTTTGGCCAAGAATGCCACAAAGAGAGAAACTGTCAAACACACCTATCCCCTGCTCGGATCTGAAACCCAAAATTAACGATTATGTAAAAGACCTCTGGCAGGAGGATTGGAATACACAGACGGATAACAAACTCTTTCAGATCCGTCCAAACCTAAAGGAGTTCCTCTCATCTTCGTCTGGTGGTAAAGAAGAAACAGTTCTGTGCCGGCTGCACACCGCCATTCGTATTTTACCCATTCCTACCTTTTTAAAGAGTGAAGAAGCTCCTTGGTGCATACCGTGTCATGTGCCACTCACAATGAAACATATTCTTTTAGAGTGTTGGGATTTGCACGATGTGAGACACAAACATTTTTACAGCAGATTCCATGAAAATCTTGTTCAGAGATGTTCCGCCCGACGCGATCTTTGAGTTCTTGAAAGAGGTTAACATTTTTCATCGGATCTGAGATTTTACAGTGGAAAGATTTTTAACAAAGTTTTGGATGAGATTTTAGACGATGTCTTTTAAAGATTTGTGTGGATGAATGACCTGTGAGTTGATTTTAACGTGGTATGACTCCGAAAAACGAAGCCAAACGCGCAGAACTTCAGAGACAGCTAGCAGCAAAACGTTTTTCTCTTGAGAATTTTTCGCACGTGTTTGGCCTTTTGGCGAAATGTGTGCACCATAACAATACTATGTTGGCGGTCTCAGCCGACGTGTATGTTCCTACAGTATGGCATATGAATATCATCGACATCACGATTGCCACGTGTGGTCTGCACCAAGACTGCCGGAACTTCCATAGTCGCGTCAGAAATGGACGGACGGGAAGTGAGCAGACAGGACGGGTAGAAACTGTAAGAACTGAAAAGGGGTAAGGTGTGTGTGTGTGTGTGTGTGTGTGGGGGGGGGGGGGGGGGTGATACTATGGGTATTGAGTTAAAAAGAAGATCGTGTCCTTATTGAAGCATGTGGATGGAGGTCAAAATCACATGGGTATTGAGGGGTGGATGTAGCAGTGAAAATAGTGTGAGTATTGAGGGGTGGATGTAGCAGTGAAAACAGTGTGGGTATTGAGGGGTGGATGTAGCAGTGAAAACAGTGTGGGTATTGAGGGGTGGATGTAGCAGTGAAAACAGTGTGGGTATTGAGGGGTGGATGTGCAGTGGAAATAGTGTGGGTATTGAGGGGTGGATGTAGCAGTGGAAATAGTGTGGGTATTGAGGGGTGGATGTAGCAGTGGAAATAGTGTGGGTATTGAGGGGTGGATGTAGCAGTGGAAAATAGTGTGGGTATTGATGGGTGGATGTAGCAGTGGGAACAGTGTGGTATTGATGGGTGGATGTAGCAGTGGAAATAGTGTGGGTATTGATGGGTGGATGTAGCAGTGTGGAAACAGTGTGGGTATTGAGGGGTGGATGTAGGGGTGGATGTAGCAGTGGAAACAGTGTGGGTATTGAGGGGTGGATGTAGCAGTAAAAATAGTGTGGGGATTGAGGGATGGATGTGACAAACGAGGGGTCGTTTAAGGGGAAGGTGTAGAGGTGAAAACGTGAGGGTATTAAGGGGTGGATGTAGCAGTAAAAATAGTTTGGGGATTGAGGGGTGGATGTAGCAGTGGAAATAGTGTGGGTATTGGGGTTGATGTAGCAGTGGAAAACAGTGTGGGTATTTAAGGGTGGATGTAGCAGTAAAAATAGTTTGGGGATTGAGTGGTGGATGTAGCAGTGGAAGAAAGTGTGGGGTTGAGGGGTGGTTGTAGCAGTGGAAATAGTGTGGGGATTGAGGGAGGTTGTAGCAGTGAAATAGTGTGGGGATTGAGGGGAGGGTGTAGCAGTGGAAATAGTGTGGGGATTGAGGGGAGATGTAGCAGTGGAAATAGTGTGGGGATTGAGGGGAGGGTGTAGCAGTGGAAAATAGTGTGGGGATTGAGGGGAGGGTGTAGCAGTGGAAATAGTGTGGGGATTGAGGGGAGGGTGTAGCAGTGGAAATAGTGTGGGGATTGAGGGGAGGGTGTAGCAGTGGAAATAGTGTGGGGATTGAGGGGAGGGTGTAGCAGTGGAAAAAAGTGCCGGGTTGAGGGGAGGGTGTAGCAGTGGAAAGTTGTGTGGGGATTGAGGGGAGGGTGTAGCAGTGGAAATAGTGTGGGGATTGAGGGACAGGTATAGCAGTGGAAAATGGTGTGGGGATTGAAGGGATGGGTATAGCAGTGGAAATAGTGTGGGTATTGAGGGAGGGATCTAGCAGCAGGGAAAATGGTGTGTGGATTGAGGGATGGGTATAGCAGTGAAATAGTGTGGGTATTGAGGGATGGGTCTAGCAGTGGAAATAGTGTTGTGATTGACGGGTGAGTGCTGCCATACACATCGTTTGGTGATTGAGGGATGGCGGTACAGCTGAAGACAGAACGGGTATTGAGGAATCGCGGTGAACGTGAAGGTAGTATGGTTTATCGAGGGATATTGAAAAAAACTGGGGGTAGAGGCGAGGACAGTATGTGATACTGAGGGGTGAGGGCAGTGGTGAAGATAATGTGGTTTTGAGGAATGAGGGTAAAGGTAGAGGTAATCTGGGTATTCATATGAAAAGGCAGTGATGAAGATAGTGTGGGTATATTGGCGGGGGGGGGGGGGGGGGGGGGGGGATAAAAATAGTGTGAGTATTGAGTGATGGCAACAAAGCTGGATACTGTAAAATAAAAGCAAATTCAAAGGTATTATGGGTACTGAGGAATGGCGTGGAGTTGAAGAGGCTCTTGAGTTTTGAGGGATGGAGGCAGATTTGAAGAGATAATCAATATTGATGAATGACGCTAGAGCTGAAAATAGTGTATGGTAAGACAATGTTGCTTATAGCCCAGCCGACTGCAAAGGGCCATATCAGGGCTGTCACCACGTCAAAATCAACTCACAAATCATTCATTCACACAACTCATTAAAATACATCTTCTAAAAACCCACCTGAAATTTTGTTTTAAAAAACTTTCCACTGTAAAATCTCAGATCCGATGGAAAAAGTTAATCTCTTTCAAGAATTCAAAGATCGCATCAGGGTGGAACATCTCTGAACAAGATTTTCATGGAATCTGCTGTAAAATGTTTTGTGTCTCGCATCATGCAAGTCCAACACTCTAAAATAGTGTGGGTATTTAGTGTGGGTATTTAGAAATGGGGACAAAGGTGAAGGCAGTGTGGGTATTGAGGGATGGACAGTAGACGAAAGAGAAAGTATAGGAATTGAGGAAGGGGGGAAAAATTGAAGATAGTTTGAGCATTGAAGAATGGGAGTAAGTTGAAGAGAATGTGAGTATTGAGGGGTGGAGGGTAGAGATGAAGATAGTGTGGACACTGGATGCACGATAAAGACAGTGTGGGCATTAAGGTATGGGATGCAGGTGAAGAAGGTGGTGGTATTAAGGTCTGAAGGTAAAGGTGAAGGCTGTGAGGGCATTACGTTGTAGGATAAAAGTAAAGATAATGTGAGTGCTGAGTTGTAGGGCAGAGAAGTGGCAGTACGGGTATTGAGGTGTGAGGGTATAGATACAGTGAAAGTGGATAGGGAGGTGTGGATTGGAGGTGAAGATGGTGTGGATATTGAGGGACAGGGGAAGAGCTGAAGAAAGTGTCGGTATGAGGTGTGGTGTAGACTTAAAGACAGAATAGGTGTTGCAGTGTGGGGTGCAGGTGAAGTTAGCGTGATCATCGAGGTGTGACGGTAGAGTGGAACGAAGTGTGGATCGTGGGGTGTGGGACAGAGGTAAAAACATAGTGTATCTGTTGAGGGATGGGAGTAGAGGTTAAAAATCGTATGGGTGCCATAGTATTGCTCCTCAAAAAGGGTAGATTGTTGGCACTTGCACGATGTGAGACACAAACACTTTACAGCAGAGTCCATGAAAACCCTGTTCAGAGATGTCCCACCTGACGTGATCTTTGAGTTTCTGAGAGAGGTTAACATTTTTCATCTGATTTAAGATTTTACGGAAGAAAGATTTTAACGAGTTTGTGGTGCGCTTTTAGAAGATGTATTTTTGAAGAGGGGGTTTTTTTTTGTTTTTGTGTTTTGTTTTATTTTTTTGTTTTTTTTAGATGACTTGTGAGTTGATTTTAACGTGGTGACGGCCCTGATATATAACCCCTTGCGGTCGGCTGGGCTATAAGCAACATTACCTTACCTTACCTAGATTTGAAGATAGACGGCGCATTGAGGGTTCACGTAGTGGTGAAGATAGTGGGGGCATTGAGGGCAGATGCAGTGGTGAATTGTGTGTGTGTGTGTGTGTGTGTGTGTGTGTGTGTGTGTGTGTGTGTGTGTGTGTGTGTGTGTGTGTGAAGTTAGAAACAGTGATGAACATAGTGTGGGCATTTAGGATAGAGGCAGTGATGAAAACAGTGTGGGTATTGAGAGATGGGGACAAAACTGAAGATTATGTGCATACAGAGGGGTGTGGATAGATGTCGGTTCAGTGGGGTGTTGAAGGATGGGGGTAGAAGTTATCTGAGTAGTGAGGTGAAAAAGGATGAGTGAAAGCGAAACGATCTCGTGAGGTCGAGTAGATATTTTTTTCCTTTTTCATTTTTTTTTAAAAACAGGAATGGGATATGGAGAAGGGAGGGGGGGAAGTATCTAAATACTGGAGACAAATGCTAGTAAATACCCCCAAAGGAATGCATCGATTCATGTTCCTACATATTCTCATATGCCAGTCCTGATATCGATCATCATAGAACAAGGAATGATCAAAATGCGTGACCCGATGACATCCGTTCCTATCTCCGTCCGCCCGTTGCTCCCCATGTCTCCGTCTGCCTGTTTGCTCCCCATGTCTCCATCCGCCCGTTGCTCCCCATGTCTCCATCCGCCCGTTGCTCCCCATGTCTCCGTCTGCCTGTTGCTCCCCATGTCTCCATCCGCCCGTTGCTCCCCATGTCTCCGTCCGCCAGTTGCTCCCCATGTCTCCGTCCGCCAGTTGCTCCCCATGTCTCCGTCTGCCAGTTGCTTCCCATGTCTTCTTTGGCAGTGCAGTTGTGTGGTGCTGGTATCAATTCGTGTTTCAGTCCAGGGATGGTATATGCCCGTTACATGGCTCTTAGTCCGGTAAGGTACTCAGTACGATTGCACGCGCGGCGCACACACACACACACACACACACACACACACACACACACACACACACACACACGCACGCACGCACGCACGCACGCACGCACGCACGCACGCACGCAGGGAGGAGAACCATAAACTGATCTATGTCCCATCGTTACACCTCTCCTCTCTCCCAACTTGGGTGCGTTAGTAAGTCCGAAACTGATGCATTGAGCTCAGAGGTCAGCGCGCATGGTTAGGAGAGAGGCGATCGGGAACTGTCGATCCACGTAGGAATAGCTCTCCACCCATGGGATTCAAGAATGTCCACTACAGGTGGAAAAAGAAAGTGTTTCTCTCTGACTGACATGGTCAGGTGAAGGGTTGTACTGTAACAACACTAGTACCCGACCACGCAGCTAGTCTTCAAAATCCCCACCATTTTCTCAGAAAATGAGCCGAGAATTTCAAATATACGCATCTCTAGGAACGATTGTAGTTGGACGTATCCGCCGATCTGTTGTCAGACCTGACCTGTGGATGTCGATTTGAGGACACGTGCTTGCTGATCTGTAGGGAGATGTATCATTGAGTAGGATCAACAGACCCATGCGGACCATTTGGTCAAGCGATGCCTCATGTTTCCAACCCAGGCTGACCACTCCAGCAAAGTCGTCACCGGCTGCAGAAGAGGGCTAGGTGAGGAATATGTCATCCGAAAAAGGTGAAGAACAATGATATGTATGGGCGTCCGACGGCTGGTGGCAGGGTCGTCGCTGATGGGTGGGCCTATGCCGACCTGCCATTGATGACTGTCGGGAGGCTGCTAGGGGGGCTTTGGCGGCAAGCAGGAGGGTGTGGCCGTGTTGTAAGAAGACGACGGTGAAAGATCGCGCAGAACTAACAATTATTATAAGGTTAGCGAGGGTGGGACAGAAAAAATAAATCTGATGTTCGAGGACATGTGGGGTCGGCCGGGTACGGTAGTATCT
>JADBJO010003221.1:53460-70960 GCA_016801955.1 Conus betulinus
TATTATTATTACTTTAAGTCTTAGCTCTGAAAATATTCCAGTGCTGTGTGGTCACTCTCTTCACCCTACATTTGTTGATTCCCTAAATATTATAACCCTTTCTGTCTGTCTGTCTGTCTGTCTGTCTGTCTTCTGTCTGTCTGTCTGTCTGTCTCTCTCTCTCTCTCTCTCTCTCTCTCTCTCTCTGTCTCTCTGTCTCTCTCTGTGCCTGTCTGTCTGTGTGGCTCTCTCATTTCCCATGTCCAGACGATTCAGACCCATTTCATCTTGCAAACGTTGCGCGTCTTGCGTTCGATCGATAGCCTTAGAGAGGGAGAGGGAAGGGGAGGGTGGTGTGGTGGTGGTGGGGTTTGGGGGAGGGAGGAGGAGGTCTATTGCTCTTTCTCTCTCTCTCTCTCTCTCTCTCTCTCTCTCTGTGCAGAAAATCCCGTGGGATCTTGCCGAGCTGCCTGTAATGCATCTAAATCTGTTATGCTCTAATGTCTAATGAGACGTGTGTGTCAGTTCTCACGACCACTTCTTGCTCGGGTATTGCTTTCAACAAGGTTCAAGGACTTGTCGGAGGCAAACGCGTTTCAACCATGAATCATACGCTGGGCAATGAGTTGGTCGTGCTGGAAGCATGGGAAGTGGCGAAAGTTCCACTCTGTTGCTTAGTCACTGTTACCTCAAGTCTCTTCTCTCTCTCTCTCTCTCTCTCTCTCTCTCTCTCTCTCTCTCTCTCTCTCTCTCTCTCACACACACACACATACACACACACAGCTTCCAAATTCAGTATCTAGGAATGATTAATTTGTTTTTAAGGTGTTTTGACGTAGGATCAGTATCAAGGAAAAGCTCAGTTTGTTTTCAGTCTGTCTTTATCGACTATGATGATATTCTCCTCTTTGTAGACGAATTGACTGAGGGGAAAAAAAGGAAGCAAATTGCAGCGAGTTGTCGCTTTATTGAATTCATATGCATAGTTCATACGAAAAGCATATTTTGTAAGTGAAGCATGGCTGCTTTAAGATTAATATTGTCGATGCTTTACAAACAAAAAGATAGCACAGAACGCGCAACTTTAACAGCGACATTGTAGACGTTAATGATATGGAGAAGGGTTTTTCAACGGTTTGGAAAGATGTTGGGTAAAATTCAATGCATGTTTTCTTTGTCAAATATAGCCAGAAATCATGTAAAACTTTACTTTAAAGTTCTTAGCTAAAAAGGCGTTATTGGTGTCTACGATAGATATGGGAAGTTGTTGTGGAATGTTGTTGAGAACAATACAAATGATTTTTGACTGCTCTCTCTCTCTCTCACACACACACACACACACGCACACACACACACTCACTCATTCACCTCTTTAATACGAATTCGTCCGTTTACGTATATTTTTTTTTTTTTATACGTCATTGTCTATACGTATTTGTTTGTCTTTCATTTGATGTCATAGTTCTGAAGACGGGTCTATGACCAAAACGTCTAAGCTTTTTTGTTTGTTTGTTTTTGTTTTGTTTTATCTATTGTTTTAATCTTCTGAGCATCCTAAAAGTTTGTGTTGCTGAGAACGTTTTTGTGGGTGTAGAATGGGATTAAGTCAGCGCCGTAGAAAATGTTTAACCGTCTCGTAGCGGTGGGGGGGGGTGGGGGGGGGGGGGGGGGGGGGGGTTAGAGAATGGGTCATTATTGAAAGCGTGTTTGAAGAACTGTGGTCATTCGTATAGTCCCAATGAAACGGCTGTGCAGGATTAACTGTTAACATTTTTGTAGTCATCTGAATCCAAGTCAAAACTTTGATGGCGGATTCATCATTCAATTTTTGGCCAGTTCTGTTTTTGGTTTATTCTGTAGGTATTGGAGATTCTGCCCTCTCTTCGTTTTCTCTTCCTTTCATCCCCTGTTGATTTCATGATCTTGTTTAGACCACGTTATCATCATCATCATCATCATCATCATCATCATCGTCGTCGTCATCATCATCATCATCATCATCATCATCATCATCATCATCATCATCACTATCACTATTACTATATCATCATCATCATCATCATCATCATCATATCATCATCATCATCACCATCATCATCATCATCATCATCATCATCATCATCATCATCTTCTTCATCAACATCATCATCACCACCACAATCATCATCGTCATTGTTATTGTGTTACAATTATTATCATCATCATCACTATCATCATCATCATCATTAGTAGTAGTAAACAGTAGTAGTAGTAGTAGTAGTAGTAGTAGTAGTAGTATCATTATCGTCATCATCGTCATCATGATTATTATCATTACAATTAGATGTAGTCGTACCAGTAGTAGTATCATCACCATCATTATCATCATCGTCAGCAGCAGCATCATTATCATCATCATCATTATTATTATTATTACCACCATCATCACCATTGGTCAGTTTCGACACTTTGCTATGTTATCTGTAACTCAGAATCCACCTGACCGCAAATATTTTATGTGTAGTGTGAAAATAAGACACCATATCTTGAGTGAGAACTCCAAGCATTGGAGAAGAGTGCTTCAGAAATGTTACCGCCTTCACACAAGGAACACATGCTTAGATCAGGCAGTGATTCAACAGGTGCGTTGGTGTGATGCGTTGCAACACACACTAGGGTGCACACACACACACACACACACACACACACACACACACACACACACACACACGCGCGCGCGCGCGCTTGCGCTTTTCATCATGGTTTGACACAACACAGCGCCATATAGGATCAACAACATTGAGTTCCAGCTAAGTCACAGACATCTCCTTTGATCGAAATGAATCATTTCCACCCCTACTGTTGCTGAAGTTCAACTCGAAGGAGCACTATCGTCGTGTCCATGACCACGCGTTGCCTTGACGTTGCCGGCAGTCAGCGTCTCGCCTCTCTTCCACGGCCTGTCATGTAACCCACCCGTTTGACCGTCGTCTAATTGTGGCTGGGCAGCCTGGCTGGACGTGTGATGGTCAGGAGTGGAGGAAAGTCGAGCTGTTGGACAACACAAGGAGGCCAAGAACAGGACAGATGGCCGGCCCTGACTGCGTGGGAACTGGTCAGATTGGTCAACACACACACACACACACACACACACACACACACACACACAACACACACACACACACACACACACACACACACACACACACACACACACACACACAACACACACACACACACACACACACACACGTGTACTCAAGACAGTGGTTGCCTCGTGCCAGTAATGCAGTGTAAGATGCACTTAACTTGAAAAAAAAAAAAGACGAATGCAATATAAGATGCACTTAACTTGAAAAAAAGACGAATGCAATATAAGATGCAGTTAACCTGAAAAAAAAACAGTTTGAATTTGAAGAATATAGTGCTACACTTGGTTAACTTTCTTTCTTTTTTTTAATGAAAAATTGAAAGTTTTAACAGCGTCTCTCGTACATTGTTCAGCTTAAAACTGAAAGAGTTATCCAAAGCTATTCACTTTTTCTTGTTGCTAAAGCTTATTGCTTAGATGCACTCAACTAATGTACTCAGCAACCTATGTCATGACATTGTTCACACACACATCACTATGTACTGAGCATGCATGCTGCACCTTACCGTGTCATGACATTGTTCACACACACACATCACTATGTACTGAGCATGCTGCACCTCACTGTGTCATGACATTGTTCACACACACATCACTATGTACTGAGCATGCTGCACCTCACTGTGTCATGACATGACATTGTTCACACACACATCACTATGTACTGAGCATGCTGCACCTCACTGTGTCATGACATTGTTCACACACACATCACTATGTACTGAGCATGCTGCACCTCACTGTGTCATGACATTGTTCACACACACATCACTATGTACTGAGCATGCTGCACCTCACTGTGTCATGACATTGTTCACACATGTCATCAACGTGCTAAACATGCTGCACCTCACCGTGTCATGACATTGTTCACACATGTCATCAACGTGCTAAACATGTTGCACCTCACCGTGTCATGACATTGTTCACACATGTCATCAACGTGCTAAACATGTTGCACCTCACCGTGTCATGACATTGTTCACACATGTCATCAACGTGATAAACATGTGGCACCTCACCGTGTCATGACATTGTTCACACATGTCATCAACGTGCTAAACATGTTGCACCTCACCGTGTCATGACATTGTTCACACATGTCATCAACGTGCTAAACATGTTGCACCTCACCGTGTCATGACATTGTTCACACATGTCATCAATGTGATAAACATGTTGCACCTCACTGTGTCATGACATTGTTCATACATGACATTAATGTACATAACATTGTTCACACACACATGAACATTCGACTAAATATGCTGCATCTCATTAAGGGCACAGGGTTCACATGCTATCCCTCAAACTACGCATACAAACATGATTACCCAAAAGTTCACAAGCGCTCCCTTTCTGATGTAGTCCTGATAACCACGCAACGGTTACAACCAAGGAAAACGTCCATGTTTCGACAAAATTACAACAGACACGCCATAACCATCGACAAATCTGTTCAACAGATTCACTACGCAAGATCTCTTCCAGACACATCCTGAAGACAAACAAGACGAGGCCATACTGAGTCAGTCCGCTGCGCTTGTCCGACCCAGCGTAAAACAACAGTCTGAAGACGGTCCGCCAGACGGCGCATCAACAGCCAAAAGGGCACCCACACGCTGCGGAATGGGCAGCCAGTGTTGACTCTGGGCAGTGTTTGTGATCAAGTCTCACTCCTAGCCGCGACTGAAATGACGACTGACAGAATAATCACCATGTTATAAGCTATGATAAGAAAAATAAAGAGTATAGATTTACTACGAGGATCACTGTTTGGGCCACAAGGGATGAAAAAACAGTGCAGTATAGTTTTAAAAAAAAAAAAAAAAAGTCAGATTCACAGGAAAGAGGAAATGAACATATACTTGTCAGAAATCCTGAAGACCATTACGACTATTAAAAAAAAAAAAAAAAAATCCCGACATCCCCATTGGGGCAAGGCTGAGCTGAGCACAGGGTTGTTGTCTCCCCTTCGCTTCATGCAGGCTGCACTCTACAGCAGATTCCAGTTCTATGCAAGCGTGCTTAAGCCCTGGAAACCCGATCCGCGCGGTGGGACACGACATCAAACCACACTAAGATTGTGGGTTACACTTTGTACAGTACAACTTTGTCTTTTTATTTTTTTTTTCAAGAAAGCAACGTTGCCAGTTTAATAACCCGGCACCTGAATAAGAGCAGCCGAGCTTTTTGTCCTCCTAGCAGTCCCGTGGTCGGTGATATGGTGGCCTCCTATAGTAACGGGGCAGTTATGCCCCTCGCCCAGTCCCCTTAAATGAGTGTGGGTGTTCCACCTCCAGGCACTACCAGCTAAGTTCCAGACAAACCAAAGCGTCGTTCATTTGTTTGTTAACTTTTTCTTCCGAAGACGAGCCGATCTCTGCCTTCTGGCCGTGCATAGAGAAACCGTTGATTGTTAAGGTGTGGTTTGTGATCAATGATAACAGTAAAATGAATGCATCGCAACAGTGGATGCGGCGATGGCAACAACAACAGCAAGAATGATAGGAGACTGAAGGACGTGCCAGACAACGAGTTTTACATTTATTTTAACTAATTTGTGAATGCTTGAAAACCATACAGGAAAATATCGAGAAGAGAAACTGTTATGATGATGATGATGATGATGATTGTGACGGCGACGAAGACGACGATGATGATGGTGTTGAACGACGACAGTGATGGTATTCGGATGATAATGAACAAAGACTTTATTTTTTCCGATCTGCCCCGTCGGCTGTTTAAAGTCAGCGACAGAACAAACCTGCTCTCTCTCTCTCTCTCTCTCTCTCTCTCTCTCTCTCTCTCTCTCTCTCACACACACACACACACACACACACACACACACACACACACACACACACACGCGCGCGCGCGCGCGCACACACACACACACACACACACACACACACACACACACACACACACATACACACACACACACACACACACACACACACACACACACACATTACTATTACCGTTATAGCTACGTTCTTGATCTGAATGAAACATTTTTTTTTTTTTTATATAAATCAACATTTGAAACATGTTACAACAAAATTCAGAATTCGTATTTCAGCAACAACAGACCATCGCTTAGTATCCGTATGATCTTCTCGATGAACTCTGTGAAGTCACTGTGGCGCCGCCACTGAAGAAAGAAATAAACCAGGCTTCTCCGACTCTCACAGTGGCAAGCCGAGGTCTGGGCACGTGCAACTGGTTTCCCGGTCCATTCTGCAGTGTCGTCAGTCCATCCACTTTCTGTCCTGTCTTACCTTCCGTCTTCCTCCCACAAAAGTTCCTTGGAGAATTGTTCTAGCAAGGCCATTGGATGTTTTTTTTTTCGTGGATAAACTAACGTAGTCTCTTGCGGTGTTTGTTAAACCAGAGTTCGACCAATCCAGAACGACCCCCGTTTTCTTTTCTGTCGTCTGGTGTGTGTCTGGGGAACATTGAACCTGGCGGAGCCCATTCCTTTTTAAGTCGGATTTTCTTGTTGGGTTACCTCCCAGCAATATGGGCGGTAACTCTTGGTTACATGGCCCCCTGTAGCAGAGGACAGTCTGTACCCTGACTTAAAGATACAGAACTGTGAATCATGATTGACGGTGTCCCAGTGCATAGAACTGTAGAGAATGAAGACGCATTCACTTGAATGTCAATGCCGGATATGTTCGAAAATTCGCCTTTAATGCGCATATAGGCAAGGGAAATAATCATTTCATGCAAGCACTGACAATTTAAGCACTGTTCAAATCAATCCCCATTACGAGGAGTACTCGTGCAATATTTTCTCATTGTTGTATGCTTTTCAGTCAACCTTTCACAGGAGGCTATGATGTTTAAATGAATAAACCATCCAAATCTCTCTCCGAATTTCCAGTGATTATTTCAAGCATGTTTATGAAAACAAACCCCGTTCGGCTGACAGATAGGATGCTAACCAAATATTTACCGGATTATGTATCACAGATTTGTTTCTGGCCATGCTTGTTTAACACACGTGGAAGATGGACAGCCGAAAATCATTACCTTGTTCACGAAGCTGATGCAGATTTTGGACGAACTTCATTATTGCGCTTGGTTTGTTGTTTCTGTCTGACCGTTTGTCCTTTTCTGTTTGAAAAAAGGACATTGGCTATCCTGCGATGCGATTCGATTCCGGTTTTTTTGTGTGTGTTGAGGTGGCAGACTGTTTACTCCCTCCCTCACTCCAGATATCTCCTCCTGGCAAGTCTTGACTCGCGCTCAGACCTATCCCATCAATGGAGAGTGGCCGTTGACATTGAACAAACAGTCGTGAGCAAGACGACAATAAACAGGGGAGAGAAGCATACAGTCCCGGGGAGTTATCCGTTAGCGGCGGGGCGGGAAATCAACTCGGGTATACAGTGGCCGGCTGTTGTTGATACACAGGGAAGTGGACTCGGGCCGAAAGGGATAAAGTAGCCATTGTTGGGGAAGCAGGCCACTGGCTGGGCCACTGTCCGGGCAGGCCATTAAGATTTCAAACAATCAGAAAGCTCCGGACAGACACCGGCAGATGGGCGTGACACCAGCAAGGAGCTGAACGGAGCTCAGCGCCGGTGCTGAGGACGATGCTGCGGGAAAAAAGTGGCCCCCGTGTCAGTTTGGCCACAGTGTGGTTATATTTCTTTCTTTACTTTTCTTTTTTTGTTTGTTTGTTTGTTTGTTGTTGAATTCGTTGTTGAATTCGTTTATCTTTACATTTTATCTATATATAAGATGGTGACACATCACCCGAGCAACATTATCTCTCTCTCTCTCTCTCTCTCTCTGTCTCTCTCTCTCTCTCTCTCTCTCTCTCTCTCTCTCTCTCATGGCGCTCAAAATATTTCATTTTGTAAATGCATGTCTGTTTACAGGTCTGTTACCGCTGTCTGCTACAGTCATCATATCATATCTTGTCCCACATGTGTGTGCGATCTTATTTTCAAACATCTTTTTCTTAATCTTGCCTTGTACAGAAAGCTGGACACTTCCTAGTATGTCCGTCTTACCTGCCCTTGTTTCTCCATCACTGTGTCCTCTCTTCCAGTTTTAAATTTTGCCGCCCCCCCCCCCCCCCCTCCCCCCTCTTCCCTCTCTCTCTCTCTCTCTCTCTCTCTCTCTCTCTCTCTCTCTTCTCTCTCTCTCTCTCTCTCTCTCTCTCTCTCTCTCTCTCTCTCTACTCTATTCTATTCTCTTGTTGTTGGGGAGCAGTCCAGTCTTTCAGAAAGTGCATATTATACCATGCGTCGATGTCTCGCTACTAACAAAATCAAATACTGATGTCTGAACGTAACGGGAACTAACAAAATCAGTCTGACACACACACAGTGACACAAACGTTTATGCACACACACACGTAACGGGAACAGTCAATCAATCACACACACACACACACACACACACACACACACACACACACACACACACTTCGTGCAGAGTGCACTGGGCGAGCGAGACATTCCACGACAAGTCACACACCAGAAACCCGAACGATAGTCCCGGCCCACGGCGGTCGCTCGCTCGCTACAGCCCCCCCCCCCCCCCCCCCCCCCCCCTTCATCCACCATCACGGACCCTGAGCACCGTCCTGCGTCCCTACCCGCCTCGCTTCTTAATCAAACAGCCCTCTTTGTCTTCCATCCATCATCGTGAAAATTAACCGCCTCTCCCCATTCACGCGCAGGGAGAAACGTGGCTCCTTCCCCCGCGTCCCGAATTGAGTCTAGGGTTGCCGGTCGGTGTAATTCCAACCGTGTGTATCAACACAGAAGGTAATTGCGCCGTTTTTCTCCATGGTCCGCGCCAACAAACACTGCCCACGTTCAACATTTGCTTTCTTTATTGAATTTGGGTGGGTCGGTCTCCCTTTCGGCGTGGAATGATCCCGTGCAGCCTATTGGACGTCCTGGCTTCCTGGCGGCGCAAAACAGAACGTGGCAAATGAAGACAAACAGCTGGGGGAAGTGGCGGCCGCAGGCATGTTGGTCTGGCAGTGTCGTGGCTTAGGCTGGCCAGGGTCCTGTGTGACGGGGCAGCCATCTCTTTCATTGTCCACCCGCACGCTTCACCACCGAGGACATCTTCTTCTTTCTTTCTTTTCTTTCTTTCTTTCTTTTCTTTCATTTTCTTTCTTCTTTTCCCACCCCTGTCCTACATTTTGCATTTCCACCCGAATGATGATTTTTTTGTTTTTGGTGATTATTTTTTCTTCTGTTTATTCTGCTCTGTTTGTTTTGAGTTTTGAATTTTCATCCTCGAGTGTACTGATTCTAACTAACCGAAGCTAGTGATTGATATACTGAACACAAATCATTTGCATTAGGGTATTCTTGGTGTGATGAACTCAGTGCCATCTTGATGAGAACTCAGTACCATCTTGATGAGACACCTCCTGATAAAAAGTGACACTTGATAGCACACAACACACAGACACACACAAACACACACTTGTGACTCGTTTGTCCACGTTTCACACACACACGGTTGCGCTGATAAAAAGTAAGCAGTCGTTTCACTTTGAATAAAAAGTAAGAGCCTAAGCATAAGCCTTTGACCTACACATATATACATGAAAACCTCATAATACACCTCCCGTCCTCACCCCTCACCCTGTCTGATGGATGGTCAACGGCTGTAGAGGTCTGTTATCTCAGTGGTGTAACACAGACCAGGACAGGCAGTATGTACTTCGCCATGTGGAGAGGTCCCATGCTCTTCTGACTGGTTGTACGCTCTGACACACAGCTGACGGCAACAAGTGTGGCTGGTGCAGTCTTTACCCCCGGATCTCCTTTAGTCATCAGGGGCTGAGGGCTGTCGGGATACCTGGGAGGGCGCCTGTGTAGGATTGGTTGTAAAGACATTTGCCAGTTCAGGTCCTTCATCACGACCGCTGAGGTGTCGGAATCCAGTGGCTTGACAGGAACATTGAAATTTGGTATTAGAGCCTGAGTCACCAGACAAGATCCAATATTCCGGCATGGAAACGCTGAAAACATGTCTTCTACACGTTCAACTAACACGTGCAGAATCAGACCGCTGGTCAACCAGTGCAAACCGCTGACTTCTCGGTGTGTTCACCAGCACCCTGCTGACCACTGTGACACTGGACACTGGTCACCACGGCCATGCCATGGCGGCTGCAGTCAGCGACAGAACAGTGCATGCAACACCTCATGGTGCTTTCCTGTCTTGTACGATGACGACGAGGGTGGGGCTGGTGGTGTTAGGGAAACAGCAGTATGTCCCTAATTCAGCGTGTATACATGTCACCGGGTCTGTATGTAACCAAGTATATATGTCTTATCCTTGACCGGCTGTAACCATTCTGTAACGCTAATCCTAACCCTAACCAAACACTAACCCAAACCTTAAGCCATAGACACGGTGACAAGAAGACACGGTGACCTATAATCACGGTGACATACAAAAGCCTCGCCGAAACGAAAAGGTGACACAGAGACAGTGTGATATAAAGGTACTGTGACAAAATGGACAGGGTGACGTGCACAGCTGACCACGCGGGAAAACCTGTACTGACTGGCGGTCCTTCCGTTCATGCTGGATGTTGATCTCAGTCAGGCCCCATGTGGTACAGACGGGTATCAGGATGTCGGTTTACGACACTGCGTGACAGCCTGGAAGACCAGAGTGACTGTCGCTTCACTCACTGTGTGGTCTTCCACAGCTGGTTTACATGCATTGACTTTCCACTTTACAATCACGTAGCTTTACACAAAAAAAATGAAAATTTGAACATCAACAAGCGAATGCTTATAGTGTTTTCAAACGTTTATAATTACACATGTGACAAGGAAATGGCAAGTTAAGAGAGACTATCAAAGTTACTATGCTAAACAAAAGACGCAACAAAACTAAAAAAACAAAAAAAAACAAACATACCCACACGTGGTACAAAATGTAAATCTATACATGTACATAAACACACAGCTGGTTTCACACTTCTGTTTGGATGGGAGCCCCTCACGGCTACCTGGTAATGGCCACAGAGGAGGTCCCGCACAACTGCCGTTTCATACCTAACAGAGAATGGTGACGTCAATGTGGATTGTCTTTTTCATTCATTTAAAGTATTGCAGAGCTTGCGGATGGTTAGACAAAAGGGTCCTTCATTTTTTAACCGATTTTGATTGTAAATCACACTCATTTTCACAGAGCACATCTTCATCATTTCGTTGACGAAGTATGAGCAGTTAGTCATTTATCATTCCGGACTTCTTGCCTGCGTGTCCGTCAACTAACGACCTTACCACGTTACCTCACAGTGAGTGGCGGCGGCGTCCATTGACGCGTTTTAAAAACAAACCACAGCTGTTCTGTCAAACCCACCGTCAGGTCCTGCGTTGCCGCCTTAGGTGAGGTACAGAGATACAATGACCACAGGTGCTGACGAGCGGCAGTGACTGGAAATCGGTCCTCTCTCTGTTTCATCTCTTTGTGCTGTCGTCCACGCTTTGCGGTTTTTCCTGTCGCCTCTCCTTTGTTCTTCACCAGTTGTTCTCACTGTCTATGATTTCTCGACAGACATTGTCATGGATGGCTGCGGTTTCGTTGCCTGAGGTCTGTTACAAACACCTGTCGGCGAGTCGTGAGATTTCCCTGACTGCTTGACACGACTTGGCGCTGTTTGAAGAGGGTACCTTTCAGAGAAAGGTGGTCGTCTTTGGCGGCTTGGTTCTTCACCACAACCTGCTTTCGGTTGCCTAATGACACACACCGAGTTTCCTCGTTGTGAGGTTTTTTACCTTGAATGCTGGCCTAGGGCAGCAGATTGGGTCGCGTTTCATGTCTGTCCGTGTGTCTGTCCTAGGACGACTGGAAAACAGAGGTGGGTCTTTTGCCTGTGTTGCCGGGAAGGTTCAAGAATAGTGTGTGGAAAGGGAATAGATGTAGAGGTCTCTAGGTTCAGTCCCTGACTACACACACACACACACACACACACACACACACACAGAGAGAGAGAGAGAGAGAGAGAGAGAGAGAGAGAGAGATCTGTAAAGACTGACAAGATGGGTGTACCGGCCTACTTTGTCGTTCCCGGGCGCACAAGTTCTCAGAAGACTAGCATGATGTGTGTGTACTAACCTACGTTGTCGTTCCCAGACCTGTGAGCGCTAGGTTTAACCCCCCAGCAACAAAATCATAGTTACTGTCAGTGCACACACCGACACATTCTTACTTGTGCATGCGTCCCGTCTCATCTCCTTCACACATATTTGTATCTTTCATTAAAATTATTACCTGCTGCCTCATATTATCCTTCCCACCTCTCACCCTCAACACACACACACACACACACACACACACACACACACACACTCGCGCGCGCACGCACGCACGCGCGCGCACACACACACACACACACACACACACACACACACACAGGCATACAGACACTCAGAGAGAATGGGAGGGAGGACGGAATGAAGGGCAGAGAAAGTTATATCAGTTGACATTCTTTCCTGCCAGAAGGCTTTTCCAGCAAAAGCCAGCGGGATGAAAAAGACTGTTCTGCTGATTAATTCAAATACGACGTAATTCTGTGTTTTAGTGATCAAGAGCCTGAAACTTTGAAAGAGAGACAAGGACAGACAGGCAGACATACATACATACAGACAGACAGACAAAGAACGAGAAGAGCAAGTGGATATATGGAAAGAGACAGATTTATCTTCGATATTAGCCTTAATATTGTTTTCTCTGATTGGAAGAATAGATTACAAACGAAAAAAGGACAGAGAAGAAGAAGAAGAAGAAGAAGAAGGAGAGAGAGAGAGAGACAGACAGACAGACAGACAGACAGACGGCGAGAGAGTATATGACTGTGCAGTATCCGCAAGCAGGGGGATTTTTCCCTCGGAGTTAACATTGGTTCTGACTCTATTCCCCACACAGTCCTTCGAATGAGACTATAAACCGAGGTTCCATTTGTGAACGCACGCACATCTTGCACACACGTAAAATCTCATCACCAACTTTCGGAAGAGAAGGCCAGTTTGGCCGTTGGTATGGATGACACGTTACACATAGCATGCACCTTACCCGAAGATGGAGTATGGCTGCCTTAATGGCGGTTTGAAAAACGGTCATACACACACAAAACTCCACTGCCTGTCTATAAAAGGCAGTGTGTCCGCAGGAGTATCAGCCTGCGTACGCAGAAAGAAGAAAGAAAGACTTGCTGGGAATGAAGTGTTCCTCAGATTTCTATGCTCAAGACATCGGAATAGGATGTACTTTAGATTCTTGTACATTTCGGCAATATAGATTTGTCATTATGTTCACACTTTTGTGAACACCCTAGGCAAGACACAAGCCTGGCTCAGATTTATTTTAAAATCATGTTTACCTTTTGATTTGTTGTGGGCCGTGCCTTGTGTGAATGTGGAATACAACGTAGGCCTAAATCAATCGTTTGACATTTCAGTGATCTGCAAGTCTTGCAAAGCAGCATTGGCAAAATGAACGTTTCGGCAAAGTCTGTTCCTCCTTTGCATGCCACCTTTCGGCTGCATTAAAGAATCACGTGACTCAGCTGACGTGTTCGTCTTAGAATAGATTCTTCTTCTTTTTAGAATATAACTAATTTTTTTTTATTAATGAAAAAAAAGAAAGAAGAAAATGAAACAAAATGAAATAACGCACGGCAAAAGAAAAAGGGCACTCAAAACAGATGCCCAAAAGAGTCCTGATTTGAGCGTGGATTACAGTTGTCTGTTTTCAATGTTGGCTTAGTTTTCTTGATTTCCGGGGCTCTCATTTAAAACGGCACGGGGCAATGATGCTCTCCGATGGTCCTGTCCCCAACGTGGCCATCGACCACACAATGCGGCGGGCGGGTGGACGTGGGCCTATCTCGGGAGTCCCCTGTCTCTGCAGCCGTTCCCGTCGTCTCTTCCCCCGAGCTGTCCCTGTATCCTGCAGTTGGCCTGACTCGCTCTGTATCTCCCACACACCCTCTTCCCCGCGTCTTGCGGCTCGGCCATTCGTGAATATAACAAAGGGACGGACGGAGAGGGGATAGTGTTTGTCGCACGTGCGTTTTGTGGGCCTGAGATGGAACTCGGGGTGGCCGAACTGGCGAGGGAAGCACAGAAAGGGGCGTGGCCTAGCACCCGCACGTTGCCGTCACATGCTTCGGCTGACACGTGGCAAGTGGGGGAGGGGGGGGGGGGGTGAGGACTGAATGACAAGGGAGATCTGATGAGGGTGGAATTGGAAGGACGCACGCAGAGAGAGAGAGAGAGAGAGAGAGAGAGAGCGTTTATTCGATCAAGGATTGAAAGAGAGAGAGAGAGAGAGAGAGAGAAGAAGAAGAAGAAGAAGAAGAAGAAGAACAAGAACAAGAACATATTTTATTGCCATATGAAAACCAGAGGTTTTGTGTGGCACAGATGATCAAGTTCAGACATTCATCTAAACAAAACTAATCCCAGCGTTGTCACATCTTGTAACATAATATTAGTAGCAGAAGGAAAAAGAATCACTCGAAGGTTCAGGGGAGGACCCAGAGAAGCACTGTCTTCACCTGCCTTTAGAGCAGTCCTGTACCACCCTTGGAGGCCTGCGCTGTGTTGACGATGGAGTACAGGCACGCACAGGTCACTCCATTAAGATATCAAGGGTCATAACTGCTCCTGAACAGAAGTAAATCAGACTACAGGATGCAACTCATAACAGCCTTTAAAATAGCATTCCCCATGGGTGTACCAGCCCGTCTTTCATGACTGCAGAGCCCACCGGCAAAAAAGACACCACCCTCCAGCTGCCGAGCACACCCCACAGACCCAACCACCCCTGCCCACGGACAGATGAAGACACCCAACCACCCCTGCCCACGGACAGATGAAGACAGTGCCACTCCCAGACAGCCAAGCTTTCGCCATAGAAAAAGCACAGTGTGTATCAGAGTCTGATTAAATTTTCTGTCTCCGAAGAGAAAAAACACAACAGGATATACTGGGCAAGTACAGGTTGGAAGCAGTCCAATAACATGAGCTCCGAGGGGTTTTGTCATGTTAATCTATGGTGGAAAATCAGTTTTTGTGATCCTTGTCATCGGGTCATAACGTTGCTGGTCAAATAATATACGGTCATCGAGAAAATGTAGTTTGTCCTCAACGACGTGGTCATGTCGTGCATAATCTGTTTTCTCTGTCAGTGTTGGTATAACGGCCCCTCTCACTTTGGAGTTCATGGGCGCTTATTCGTAATCTAGTTAGTGCTCGTCTGCAATCTGTGTCAGTGTGTTGCTCCAAATAAGCCGCCTGTTTGTATTCGGTAGTAACTGTGGCATAAAATTTGAGCTTGGATGGTGCTTTCGTTCTTTCGTTTCTTCCAGAACTCAATATAAAATGTTTCCAGCTTCGCATTGATTAGAAACTTCAGGCGAGTCACACTAAATGTACCTTGATTTCCCCAGACACGCTGTAATCCTATCGTTGACAAGGTTTGTCGTATAAACTTCGTCCATTTGCTTTCTTCGGTGCCCTGAGAGATCATTGACTGATAACTCTGTTGTTGATAAGAGTCTTGGTCTGACTCTAATTTGTGCATCCAGAATGCGATAGTCTGCGTTATCACTTTAAAAGTAATCGGGAATCTCCCCGTTCGCCCAAAACCGGTAATGTCACGGCTTTTCTATGAACTCTTAATAATTGCCTGCAAAGTTTAATGTGTGCAGTTTCATGTAGGAATTTGTTTGCAAATGCTGCATCTTCTTTTCTTGACATATTTCATCATTGTATTGGTAAGAGGATGGGAACCACACCTCCGACCCATATGTGAAGATGGGAGAGACTAACGAGTCAAACACAGGGTTGCAACTGTTCTCATATTTACATTTTGACCATAAAACGTTCTCTTCCCCTGTCTGCTAAGTGTTCTTGGGCTTCTGTAAAATGTCTGTTTTTATGGAAAATGACTCCAAGATTTATATTGATGTACTCAAAGTAAGAATTTACGTAAATTGTTCTATTATGATTTACAACTGAAACTATCAGAAGCGAAAGAAAACTTCCACAGAATTTGTCATTGCAGGAGTGTCCCTTCCTCTGGCAGACTAAGATCCGCGCACATCATGTTCACGCCAAGTTAAAAACCCAAAGACTGATCGAACCGAGAAGATGGGCAGCTCGACTCGGACATTGATGTGTGTGTGTGTGTGTGTGTGTGTGTGTGTGTGTGTGTGTGTGTGTGTGTGTGTGTGTGTGTGTGTGTTTTGTTGATGTTGTTTTGTCTATTTTGTGTTGTTGTCCTCCAACATCCTATTTTTTTTCGTACTAACCTTGAGCGCTAAAGGTCAAAAGACAAGTATCGTTTAGTCGTGTATCACCATCATTTTGCTGTACATGTTTGTAAGTAGTTACGTCCTCAGGTTGATGGGGGAAATGATAGGATTCTTACTCTTGTCTGTGGACGTCGTTCTAGAGGTGGAGATGTCAGGCAGCCATCACTGGGCTGATCGGCAGAAAAAAAAAAGAAAGAAAAAGAAACCTGTGGAAGACTTTGACAGTCTGTCAGTCGGAACATTCCAACGACATTTGCATATTTTACAGTGTTCACCACGTCCCACTATGCTGGTGTGTGTGTGTGTGTGTGTGTGTGTGTGTGTGTGTGTGAGTGCGCGCGCGCGCGCGCTCAAGTTTCAAGGGACGACTCGAAGCTGAAGCAGTTGACAGATCTGTTCAGTTTTCTGGCCCTGGCTCTTTTCTTTCTAATCAGTGCGGACCCTCAGCTGTGGCCAACCCTTTCGACATTCCGAGTACTTCCCCACCTGGAAACATGACGGTGAAATCGCCACCTCCACCCACCCACCAACCTGTCGCTTGCAGATGGCTCATCAACCCCGTTGGCACTATCGACCCCAAACCATACTTTGAACATACCAATTATATCTAAAACTGCCAAGCGCAGTTTTGAATTTCCGCGGGGTGGATACAGTGTGAGTCGGGTATCCCGAAGCGATACTTTGTATACGTTGGTGGGGTTTTCCCTTCAGGTCTCCCTCCAGCCCTGTGCCTAGAGGTTCCTCAGGGAAAGGGGGTTAGCTTACGGGGAGGACAAACTAACGATGTGATTTCAGTGTGTGTTTTCTCCGCCTAGAACGTTTGTGGAAAGTAGGTGTTGTTTGCAGCAGTCGACACACACGTGCAGTAAATGAGGGCCGCGGTGGCTGCCTAGAGCAGCCCCCACCGTCCCTGTTGACGCTTCTCGGGCGGCAAACGCTTGGGCTTGTCAATCTCTTGGAGAGGACTATGCTTCAGGTGTGCACGGGGCGTCGGTTTTCTCGGGTGTGTGTCGTGTGTGTGTGTGTGTGTGTGTGTGTGTGTGTGTGTGTGTTTGTTTGTG